>BHDV01027309.1:453853-474900 GCA_005406045.1 Adoxophyes honmai
AACGTCAATGTCAATTGTCAATGTTTTCTATATAGTATATGCCTAGAACCTTTTCATCCTATTCCCAAATTGAAAGACATATACAATACATATCGTCTACAGCAGCGTATTAAAATAATTCCAAGATCTCTTCTGTGTCATTCCGAACTTAATGCGAGCAAAGCCGCGGGCAAAAGCTAGTCGTTTAATAATCCTCACGTTCTATGAGATGAGAGCAAAAGTCAACAAAACACTATTTATCTACATTTATTTTCCCTGTGTGGTGTCGGGATAGAATAGCACCTCTCCATTTCTTCCGTGGATGTCGTAAGAGTCGACTAAGGAAACTAGGTTTAGGTATACTTTAGGCGACAGGCTAGCAACCTGTCACTATTCTACCTGCCACCTCAAAACCTAAAAAAATATTATTTATGCTAGAAGTGGCCACAAAACGTGAAATAGTCATCGTTTTGTCTACGTAGCGTTTTGTGTGCTCTGCCTACCCCGTTTGGGAATACAGGCGTGGTTGTTTGTATGTATGTATGTGTATTTTCCGTATAAGGGAAGGGATATACTTATCTACTTAGGTACAAGTGATACTTTTATAATCTCTTATACGGCTCAACTTATTCAAATATTTCACACGACACCTCCCGATTACTTTGGATGTCGTGACCCAGGAAAATAGACTTAGTAAGTAAGTTACATTTTAGGGGACAGGCTAGAAATCTGTCACTATTTTTATCTCTTTTTGTAACTTAAAAAAGCTAAATTACGCAAAAAGTGGGAACGAATCGTGTGCTCTACCCACCCCATTTGAAAATACAGGCGTGACGTATGTTTACGTATGATTAGCGTACTTTCTAAAATTTCTATAGCTATAATACCTACTCTAGTAGAACAATCAAGGTAAGATTCCCTCTTTAACTTCATTATTGAGAGAGGCAAATTAAGTATAAATAACTACCTTCAAAAATAATATAAAGTGACAGCGTATCAATCTCATGGATTATTTTGATTTTATAGCTGCGGTTAATTAAAGGTATCTATGCACAAGCGACTCAAGCGAGGCTATAAATAAACAAATCAGCTCTTGCACATACCATCAGAGGTTGTTAAAAGACATGATGTACTAGCCCTATTTGAGAAGGAGCAATCAAAATGAAATTTACTGTGAACTAATGACAAGTTGATTGGTATTGTAAATTAGTGATTAACGTTAGAAAGTGGTCCATATAGGCTTAAATTTATTTAGCACCTTATATAGAAACCCCAGGAGATAGTGGTGATAAACAAGAATAAACATCACGCCTGATTACCCTGTGGTAGGCAGAGGACACAAAACGTTTCAAAGATAAACAAACTAGTTTTACATTCGTAACCAATTTTGCCACTATTTTAGGTACGGACAGCTACAGAGAAAACTAACCTCCTTCTAATGAAACATTGTATGGGCGGGGGTTACCTTTCTCTGCTGACTGTACTTACCTATTAATCAATTATTGTTCCTATTAATTTAAAACCTAAAAACATGCCAGTAGTGGTTGAAAATTGCGAAATAGTCATATGGTTTCGACTATGCAACGTTTTGTATGATCTGCCTGCCCCATTTGAGGATACAGGCGTAATGTAGCTGTAATACTGATAGATTAGCCTGTCACCTAAAGCACTAACCTATTTCTTTCCTTAGTCGTCTTTTACGACATCCTCAGAAGAAATGGACCTCGGCCTTGAAGTCCATAACCTACCACGTTGCTTAATAACCAATTTCTTATGCATCTAAACGCTCCCTGCATAATCCCATCCACTCTTACGCTTTACTGCATCCCGATTTACTGCAGCCCTTTGAGTCCTCACCGACACTAAAGCCATTATTGGCGCTATAAACTTTACGATTGCTGCACTTGCATTTTTTTACCCCTTTTGCAGTTAGAAGGTGCAATGTATGCACTTTCGATTTTCTTTCTTGTGGATTTCACGCAGAAAGTATAGGATGGATTTGGAATTTGGTAATAATATTAGCTCATACATTTAAATAACACAATAGGTAAGTATAATATATGCATGTAGAGCCTCAATTTTAAGATTACATAAAAAAATAAAAGAATCGGTTAATTGCAACGAGTTTTTTTTAAGTTGTCAGACTACTCGAAAGTACGCGGAATGCAAAATAAAAAAAGACAGTCGACTTAAGAAATTCCTTTTGTCGACTTAAGAAGTTTATTAAAAAGCGTCAAAGATGGACAAAAGAAACTAACACTTTTCATACGAAACTGTTGCCATACTTAATTGGCCAGACTGTAATCTAAGGTGACTGTACACATGTCTCTAAACTTCGGATCAGAATAATCTGAATTCTTAGAACAGCGGTTTATTTATAAAATTAGTACGTTAAATATATGTTTCGAGATAACGAAAGGTTCTGGGATGGCTTGATAGTGATGCTCTTTGAATAACGTTTGTCGATGAAATATCCATGTAGCACGTTTTCGCTAATTCGCTTGTCTAGTTTATACTAATACCTAACATTTAGAACAATGTATGTATTTCTTGTTAACTTTATTAAGTCATCGTAGCTCGAAAAACGTTCATACTTACCGACTCTAGTATAACATAACCCATAACTTAATACAGGGTGACCTCTAAGACGTAATACAAAACCAATGTTTTAAATACGTTTCCCTTGTACTAAAACCCCTGACTAGGTCGCATGTTGTTAAAGTGATCATTAGTATTATTTTTTTACGTTTACATTATTCCTAATTTTTTCCGTTAAATGTGGTCACCTTACCATTACGTTTACAGTAAAAAGTCCTTATGTAATTAACCAAATTGTCTTTGATTATCTGACAGATAAATTATGAAGAAAACTCATTTTGACTGTTCTTGACGTTAGTTGTCTTGTTATCAAACAACAATAAGATTTATCGTGAATTTGTGTAAAATAATAAAATACCTACCTCGTGATCATGCCTACTTGTATACACCTATCCAGCGGACGGATATGGTAGTGTTCTATTTTACATCTCAGAGTACAGTGTAGACGCAAACACTCTTTCACGAACGTTATCCGGGCAGTGCAACCCCTACTCGTGTATTAATAAACAGAACTATCCGAAATTTAAGGGAATACGGACACTTCTCAGTCCAAATGCACGCCCAAGCTAGAAGCCAATAGCCACGACACTCAAAAGCGTTCCGGACTTTGTGTTTCGGTATTTTAGTCACCACCCAGAAGCGAGTACAAAAGACGCAGCTGCAAGATTTACCACGTGCCAATTTTTATTTGGAAGCTATGAAATGCAGCATGGTTACATCCATTTCACTTCCAAAAATACAAGACATTGTGCTAGCCGACTACCCCCGAAGGGTTCAGTTTTGTCGATAGGTGCTACAAAACCTACAATTAAATATTTTATGGACTGGTGAAGCTACGTTTATAAGATTTGGCTTATTTAACGTTAATAATGAGCACTTATGGTGTGAAGCAAACTCTCATGCAACTCGCAGACACTCCTTTCTGACTCGGTTTTCGGTTAATGTTTGGGCGGGTATTGTGAACAATCATCTAATATGACCGCATTTAATTGATGGAAACTTAAATGGACTAAAGTATGAAGACTTCTTCAGGATAAACAACATAAGCCATTATTATTACAAGAGGTGCGACAAGAAAACATAGGTAGACTTAGTGACAACCTTAGACGACGGGCGGAGTTTTGTGTACAGGAAGACTATGGCCACATTGAACACATGCTAAAATACGTGTGATTAAGTATGTACTTTTGCATTTATCCGATTGAACAATAAATTTACTTATTTAAAATTGAGATTGCTTATTATTCAATTGAACTTTACGTTCAATTCACGTTTAACCATCTGGTTACCCTGAAATTGCCAAACGTGGCAATGGATTTTTGAATTCATGTGCTCTCCCTAACCCTCTTGGGAATACAGGCGGGAGAATATGTATGTATGTATTATTGAATTTAAGTAGGTAAGGAGTAAAGTAGGTACTTAAAGAGTCTAGTTGTGTCTCTTGTAATGATAAAGATCGATAGCTGTAGCACAGTGTTAAAAGTTTTTAAACTTGACAAGTACCTGTGACACTCGATTATGCAGTGTACGGTGACCATACTTTGAGATTTTTATTATTTTTTTTGTTTGAAAATAAGCACAAATTAAACAAGGCTAACCTTAACCAATGAGTTAGTGTATTAAATTCTCTGTCATTAACTGAGCCCGAAACGCTAATTTTGTATTACGTCTTAGAGGTCACCCTGTATATCGATAGAATATTACCATAACTGACGACGTCACTACACGCCCTTTTCACTTTAAAGTTTTTTGCAAAGCGTTTCTTCACAAGAAATCAATCCTTTCCTAACCCAATTTAAACTTAATATTTAACACAATAGAGCATCCTTTACAAAAGCACCAACTGGAATCATTGTTTTTTTGTGGGATCCTAATGGTATTTTGATAAGCATTATTGAATTAGGACGAATTAGCTCCGAGCACATCAATCAAAATAAACAATGTGATAATAACGACCGTCAGTTCTTTGAGAATACCGGTCTCGTTTGCTTTTCATCGATATAGTGGTATTTATTGTCCAATTAACAGGGTATCGATATGTTCCGGGCAATAATCGCCCAGCACTACACGATGAATTAAATGTTTATGCGCTTACGCGTGTTGCGCAACACTGTGGGAGAAATGTTGGAGAAATATGCTGGTACTTACAGTTGAAGGTTTATTTGTGCTCCTATAACATTATTAAGTTAACGGATATTGTAATTTTCATTAGTAAAGACCGTAATTTAATTTTGTATCAAGCAGCAGGCTTAGCACGGCTAGGTGCGACTTTAATCACGCGTCAGGCGCGTATAGTAGACATCAGACAATGAAAGATGTTCTATCTCGCTCGCGTTGCTAAGCCTACAGAGATGTTACTTATTATTAATACAGTAAACGAGTATTTTGTCCCTGTATTGGACAGGACTCCAATCGACACCATGCGGTCGTAGCGAACTAAAACGGATCCACTCCTGTCTTTATATCGAGGTTAGTTCGACATGTTTCGGGCCAATTTGTGATCCATCGTCGATAGCAACCACTATGTTTTATTTCATTACGAGTGAGTCACACAGCTGACTTATACATACAAACATACATAACCGTCACGCCTTATTCCCTGCGGGGTAGGCAGAGACAACTTATGCCGTTGAATATTTTAAGAAGGAAACATATTAGGAGCAAACTTGCAACCTGCCACTATTATACCTCAACCATCTGTTTTTTAAACCTGAAACTATGCTAAAAGTGGCTGTGAAGCGTGAAGTAGTCATGGTTTTTCCTATATCATCATTTGGAAACTGAAGCGTGCTTGTATGACCTAAAGCGCTATAGTTTATAACCTCGCTAAATCTGACGATGCTAACAGATGCTTCGCAAATTCTCTAATGAACTGTAATGTCTGAACCAACGCACTGTATTTAGCATTCCGTATACAAAAACAAAGTGATCGAAGGCTCCGGAGCGTCTGGCCCGATCTAGGTCACTGGGCGAACGGAGCTTCCTAGTTCACTAGGGTCGGATAAGTTCTAGATGTTAAAATTTCATTCATATTTGGGTTAGCTCTTGTTTGTGTTGTCTATACTTATATTTTGACGTGGACGTAAATATGTGTTGAAATATTGAAAAAGACATACATACATACCTCAGGTATTAGTATAATGATAACACCTATTTTTCTTAGTCGCCTCATACGAGCATACGACATCTACGGAAGAAATGGAGAGGTGATATTCTAAACTCAAAACCACACGGCATTCAAAACGCTTTCAAAATACACCTAGATATATTATCTCCATGCTGCTTTTCGTCCAATTCAGTTCTTCATATACCTAATCAATATTATAATTAGGTTTTAAAATAGCAGTGATTTCTTATGAAATTCGCCTACTAACAAAAAACAATACACACACACCACTACCTACACATACACAAATACCACTGTCCTGGAAAAGTGAGAAATCTCATTCGACAAAATGTCCAGGGGTATTCAACATAATTTAAAATATCGACTCCACCATGTCTAGTTAATTTTAGCACCGTACAATTTAAATTCAAACAATTACATAAGATCTTAGCATTTTGGCACGCCAAACCTGCATAGTCCAGACACCATCTGCCTACTTCGGCTTGCAACGCCATGAATCTTCGTTGTATATTTACTTACCCCATTCGCGAGTTTATATTATAACGGAAGCTATTTCCAGTGCATGCTTAGGATACCTGGAGAAATTCGTGTTAACGAGCGAACAGACGTGTTTAAAAATCTAGAGAGGATGTCCTGATTATATCCATCTGTTCGACTTACAAACAGATTTTTAGATGAGGTAGAGTTTGAACTATAAAACTGCCGTTTCTGTGAAGAGTAAGCTTTAATAAACCACAATATCTTCATCTTGATTGAGGTAATCCTTACATTACATGTGTGACTTTAAGAAACTAAAATTTAAGTTTCGAACATGATTGAAAACAGAAAACAAATCATTTCAAATTTGGAACACGTCGTGGTCGACACGGTTGGCTGTGCAAGCTTGTGGCTCCGTCCGATGCGCAATTGTTTGTGGAATATGAATTTGAAATCTTTGAACGTTTTTCGAAATTATTGTAGAAATGTAGGTAAAGATATTCAAAATTAGGCTTTAAAAATACTAATAATACACGTGATTTCTTATTAAATTTGCCTTCCAGGCTCGTTTCGTAAACTATTTTACATAATCTTAAATGTCTTTTAATTTATTATGCAGCATAAATGTAGCTAAGCATAGGCTAAAATAAGTGTAACCCAACTGGTTGTACAGTACACTTATGTATATCTACACCAAAACGAATAAGGGAGGGGGATGCGTAACATTTAGACCACGACGTTGACGGAACAGTGACGTAACATTCGTGCCAAAGTACTAGGCGATCAGGACTCCCCAAGAGGCTTATACAATCGTAGCGTAGCATTAGAGGGAAGCCGAGGAGGGTAGAGAGCGGCAATGGTTACCTAGCAACGGACAGCCACCCAAGAAAAACAAAACACGCTCGTGACAGTGCACGTGCTCGTTACCACGTTGCATCTAAAAATGTTAATTACATTAATATTCAACCCTGGGATAGCTAATAAAAAAATAGTAAAGACATTAATCAAAGGCTAACCAGTTTGGCTGTACGTGTATGAGTCGGACAGAGATAGCGGTGCAGAAAGGGACAGTGCCACATTCCTACGGGATCGGCCGGCATTCCTGCCGAAAGGGAAATTATTTATTCCTTTTACATCTCAAGCCTCTTATTAAAATATCCTTTGTGCCTTAATCCTTATTTAAAGTTTTGTATAATTAATGGGCAAAAAAGGCACGGAAAGCGAAGGTGTTAGGGGTTTTTTAACAACGTATTAGTTTTAGAATTTAACCTATTCTAATATGGAGATTGTATCGATACGTCGTTATTAATTCTGTTATAAATTACGTGATGGCACCCCGTGGTGTACGCGTACACTCTCCTTTAGAATCCCAATACGTAAAGAACAATAAAAATATCACAACTTAATTATCAGTAAAATGGAATATTTAATTGTACGATTCACTTATAAATTACAACTGGCAGTAAAGAGTTCAAAGAGCCAGTGGTTTAAATTAAAACAGAAGACGGCCGCTAGTTCACAGGCGCCCTCCTAATTCCTTATTGCAACATATGTGCAACATGCTCAATGTCAACGCGTATGACAGTTATCCAAACAAGACCGGGTCCGCTGAGTCGTGATGGTTCAGTAGCAAACTACACAAGCTTATCTGATCGAGTGCCCAAAATTGGAACTAATGCCAAAACCGTACCAAAGTCACGTCTCATATTAGACAGTAGCGACACTGATGCGAGACTAGATAAGTTTGCGGTGTAGATACTCAGTATTTCGTATGCACGGCCTAACTAATGGGCACGGAAGCGAATGAAAAAGTGTTAATTTCGCGCCGCACTCTCCGTTTGCTTTATGCGTTTGATGTTAACAATCCATGCATTTTATTGATAGCCGGCGGCATCACAATGGCCCTATGTAGGCCGATCAAACACAACATTTGAAGAATTCTTTGTTTTGAGACGATCTTCAACGAACTGTTACCCGACCTCAGGGTTCGAGTAACAACGGCTCTTTAATATTGTATGAGTGTCAATCAAAATGCAGCTGTTTAGCGTTGTCATGCAAGCCAAATAAAGCCATTTGGGAGTTTACGATGGCATCGGATGGGCGTACTTGATGGGCGCATTTCGCGGTCGAGTGGCTAGCGAGTTCAGATACTCGTTACCTCTAATAGGCACAGGGAAGCGCGCAATGACCCGTGCGACTTGATTAGATTGAGATGTTTGGAATAAATTGCAGGGGAGAAGAAACTTTAGACTTATGTCAGTCTTAACTCTTCATCAGGTTTAGTCTAACGCACTTGGAGTCGGCATGGGCTTCGGCAAGAAAGGGATCGCGGTCCCGGGCGTTTTGGTGAAATGCTTTCGTGTATTCAACCAATCCCATTGCTTACGCCAAACGACTTTTTGGTAAATCGCGGGTTTAATTGGCTTTAAATATGCCTGAGGCACGGGTTTCGACTGTCATGACGTTACCCGATACCATTTGCTTCAATTTTAAGCCGAGATTTGTTTCGACCTGTGAAATTTAAAGCGATCATGATTCCAGGCACGTTATAAAATAACCCTGCAACTTAGTATCGAGTATATCGGCTTGATGGTCGAAGTAGATTGTCCAGTGCAATCTTTACCAGTGTTGCCCTAACTCAATCCGTTTATAAAGTCGATCAAATTGAGTCAAACGGTCATGGTGACCATGACTGTTGCACCAAACATAAAGCTGGAGCGTAATTTACTATTAGTTTGTCCTACAAAACATCTATTCAGGCTAAGCTAGTTGAGCTAAGTGCGACGGTTTACGTACTGTGTTAACCGAGTATAAACAACCCGTCAGCCTACAGCCTACGCACACCAACGCACTGTGTCCGCACACTTCTCGCATATTGTCACGAGCCTGCCCGGCCTACTTCACACGCACCCTTCAACCCCTAAGGCCTGATTAGATAATTTCCCTCGGTTCCCGTTAACCCTACTCCGAGCGCCCTTTTTTATCGAGTTTTGTCCTAAAATGGAAAACAACTACCAGGTCTTCATACCCTTGGAGAAGTCAAATTACTTTCACCCTTAGAAGCTTAAGAATGCGCAAACTCCGAAGTCTTCAAGTTCGCAACCCTTAGCAGATATCTAACTTTGTCTAACGCTTGGAGGGGGAGCTGTTGTTGTCTCAGTCTCTCCGCCTTGGAGAGGGTTGCGTTGTGTTTAAGGCGAGGTTGGGTGTGTGAGGTGGGTTAGGGGCGACGGACGCCCGTGGCCCGTGGCAACCCCTTCGACACGCGATGCGTGTATGGCTATGGCGTGTGTTATGTCTCACACGGAGGCATACGTGTAACGAACATCCTAGCGACTCCTGTGATCCTGGTACACGAGTATGTGTAGAGATTAGAATTTGCTAAGCAAACGCTGGTTTTTTTTCTAACACACATCCACGTGTGAGCTAACGTGTCGTCTAAATAATTATTACGCAATTGTCATGCAAGTTTCCGTTAGATACACATGAATTTTCTAAGCTCGCGTGGAGTTACGTTTTCACACGGGTGCTTAGATGGAGCAAGTAAGAAGATCTGGTCGTCTCTCTCGCACTAGGGAACCGGGAACCCACACACGTAGTGCGTTCTAACACTTCTAACATTACGTACCTACTGTCGTGCGTATTTCATCAAAGAAATTTGAGAAATTTCTCAGCGCCGATATTTATTTTTTTACTTACAGAACGTTAAAAACTATATCGTCGTTAATTAATATTTATCATTGTCAAAATTAATGTGTCCTATGAAATATCGACCATATCATTAATTTAATTATGGTCATAATTGAATTAATTACATATTCATGTCGTTATTATTAATTTGATGGCTCCAAGAATTCCCGATAAATTAATAAATCTATTTCATTCATTAGGGCCATCTAACTCGAGAGAGCGCGCATAACACAGAAACGGCTTCTAAGAAATGAACATAAAGTAAAAAAGCAGCGTTATAATTACGTAATTTTGTACAGGAATTGTCAAACTGTTTTACTATGATCATTCTAATCTAGTCTAATGAACATACATAGATACATCACGCCTGTATTCCCTAATTTGGTAGGGAGAGCATACAAAACGTCACACAATCAAAACCATGGCTATTTGACGCTTTGCAGCCACTTCTGGCATAATTTTAGGTTCAAAAACAGATGGATGGGTCCTGTCACCTAAATCATACATACATACATACATACATACATACTATCACGCCTGTATTCCCAAACGGGGTAGGCAGAGCACACAAAGCGCTACACAGACAAAACGATGACCATTTCACGTTTTGTGGCCACTTCTAGCATAACGTCATATTTACATACATACATACATAACGTCACGCCTCTTTCCCACAGGGGTAGGCAGAGACTACTTTGTTCCACTCGCTACGATCCTGACATACCTCTTTTGCTTCATCCACATTCATTAATCACCTCATACATGCTCGTCGGTTTCGGGTACTCTTGACCTGACCTGTTTCTAAAACGTTCGCGATTTGGGCACGGACCGTACGTCTAGGTCTTCCCCTCCCACTGCACCCATCCACATTCCCCGTATAAAGTTTAGTAAATCTTCTTTCATCCATCCTTTCTATATGACCAAACCAACTAAGCATACTTCTTTTTATCCTATTCACTATATCTACTTTCACCCCAGCTCTTTCCCTTTCCACACTATTTCTTATTCTGTCTTTCAGTGTTACACCTTCCATAAAGTAAATCTTCTTTCATCCACCTTCTCTATGTGACCAAACCATACCTAAATCTATTCCCTTAGTCGCCTCTTACGACATCCACAGAAGAAGTGGATACGTGTTTTTCTAACCCGACACCACTCAGTTGTAACGTCGTAAGGTTTTCATTAACCCAACATACTCGTAGTTCAACTGTCTCCGCTTGTCAGCCTAATTGAAAGTGCCCTCAAAAATCTATTTACTTCCCTTACTATCAGCAGAACGGTAAAGTTGGACCGGTCTGGCGACCTTGGGCAAACATCCAGCTGTGGACATTGTGGACATTGCACAGGTGGTTGCCGCGCAAAGTGGACCGATGCACTCGACTGCAAGGTGACAAGTGACAGCGATACTCTCTATTAACATGTTCAAACATGGAGACAGAGTTTACATTTTGGTAAAGAACGCAAATGAGGTGCTTACTTTTTTGAAAGTTAATGATGGCATTTTTCTGTGTGGTGTCAGGTTCGTGGATTATGAGAGGGGACTAAGGAAATAGATTAAGGTATACTTTAGGCGACAGGCAAGCAACCTGTTGCTTTTATACCTGCCAATTTGAAACCATAAAAACATGTTAGAAGTTTCCACGAAACATTAAATACCTAGTCATAGTTTTCTTTAAGCGTTTCTTGTGCTCTGCCTACCCCATTTGGAAATACAGGCGTGATGAATGCATGTAGGGATTTTGAAACGGATGCTTTCAAGACAAACCTCAGAAAACATTAATAAGGCCGTACCAAAGATGCTGACTATAATTACTATTTCCTAATCACCACATCATACACTAACCTCATCTTTTTTTCCAGGTAATTACAACAATCTAGCAGAGATACTCGCGAGTACGCCGCTCAAATTCCAACCGTAGTGGAAGGTAATAAAAACAAGGACTAGAGTAATTTTGACTACGCTGATGAGGTCCCGTGGGATTATGGGTGTAAATCACGGCTAAGCTGTGCGAGCGCAACGTGTGCGGGCGCAGGATATATTAGGATATTTATAGTGCCGAATAAAAATTTTACTTGGTACGACTGCTTTCTAAGATGTCATTGTGGTTGTAAAAGATAGGGTTCCGTACCCATAGGGTGAGGACGGGACTTTGTTACCAATAATTCGCTGTCTGTGCGTTCGTTTGTCCGTCACCGTGTGTATCTCAAGAGCCGCAAAAGCTAGACCGTTGAAAATTTCGCAACTTATTAAGACTTTTTAGGAACGGGAACGACAATCACGACCATATAAATGTCAGGGTTTTCCCCAATACTAACACCACCTTCGGGACTAACAATTAAATAACATTTAGTACTTAGCGATATGGAGCGGACTTCCATGCGCGCGCAGATAACCCTTCCGCCGCCCACGCTGTCCGCCGCTCAGGGACGTTGGGTAACGTGTTGCTAATTTATTGTGAAAAGTGAAGTAACAGCTGATAGGGGTCTGGGATGTACGATTTAACACCCTTTATTTGCTGTTGGGTTTACCTGGGATTTTTTCCTCTGACTCACGTGGAATTTCCTGCGCACAGCGTTAGGATTACTATACAAGGATGCATAATTATCACTAAGTATACTTTTTTATCTAACTTAAAACCGAAAAAAATCTATACTAATATAATAAAGCTGAAGAGTTTGTTTGTTTGTTTGTTTATTTGTTTGAACGCGCTAATCTCAGGAACTACTGGTCCGAATTGAAAAATTATTTTTGTGTTGGATAGACCATTTATCGAAGAAGGCTTTAGGCTATATAACATCACGCTGCGACTAAAAGGAGCGAAGAAACATTGAAAAATGTGAGGAAAACGGGGAAAATTAGTCACTATTCCACGCGGACGGAGTCGCGGGCACGGCTAGTACCTATATAAAAATGTATTGTTTCGTGTGCTTTGTCTACCCCATTTGGGAATACAGGCGTGTTGTATGGACGAATACACATTACACATTTTATGCCAAGTTTAGATGTATGGCCGAAGTGTATTATTTATGTAATTAAAGTAGATTGTGGTATTCAAATTCGGTTAGAACAGAACTGATGTCATTTTATGAAAAGACTTTCTTTTTCAACTTTGGTAAAACTAGTAATTTCTGCTCAAAATTAAGAGCACGATCGATAGCGATAGTAAAAAAAAATTAAATATTTTTTTCGTACACATTCAGTCATGGGATGGAATCATAAAATTTGTATGATAAATTAGGGTTTTTTTTCGGGTTAGTTTCAAGAGCATCCATGATTCTGAGTATGAAAAATGATGAAAAATCATTACTATTTTTCAAATTGAGAAAAAAATGCCAGCCTTCTGGGCACCCTCCCTATTGGCGGCGATTTGGGAGAAATTTTTTATCTCTAATTTTAGTTTTATATTTTAGTTCTAGTTAAGTTTATTTTTAGTATAAGTTATTTATAAGCCTTATTGTTATTTTCCTACTTAAATGTTATTCAATAAATGGAATCACTTTCCATCATAAAAAAAAAAAATTGAGAAAGAAGAGGTAATTCACAACTTTATAAAAATAGTTCTTAGCCCATCAGCTTTAAAGCTTATCTACTTGATCTTCCACCGATTATCTGAAGTAATTTTTCGCGTGTTCGTAATAATATAATACCAAGTAATTTCCGCTTAAGAGAAGCCTGCATTATCACACTGCACTTTTTTTCTCAAGCCATAATGGCGCTCAGCTGCACTGTTATTATTCGACATATAGAAAAACGAGTGAGTACAATATTTTGTAATTTGTAAATTGACCGGTAAATTGTATTGGGAAAGGTGAAAGGGCAACGTGTAAAAGAGCATAGATTACTCGCGGGACCGGTTGCTGCGGGACTGTGAGAGCCAAAGACAGTTTAGTGAAGCCCTTGGATGTTTTGAATTACACCGTAGAAAGTCTAGTTATTTTAATGTAAATTGTTGTTCAGATGACAACTGCCAGGGATACAGATACACAGTGCTAAAACGGACCAGCCAGGCTATTATAAATATGTTTAAAGCACACGCATCGGCATGGGCTTGAAGGACAAAAGCGTTCTTGATTTCGAGCGTCTCAGTAAAATGCTTTCGTGTAACAAACCAATCGCTAACTGTCGTTTTGCTAACGTGAAACAAATTTTTGGTAATCATTCGTTCAATTGACTTCAAACATGCTTGGTCTTAGGTTTCGACTGTCATAACGTTACGCGATACCATTTGTTTCAATTTTAAAGCGAGATAAGTTTCGAGCTGTCAAATTAAATCCCATCAAAAACATTCTGTAAAAAATCTACCCAAGTCTCGTTGAAGCTGCTTGTTTATCGCTAAAAAGTAATGAAATCTAGACATAGTTGTGCCAAGTCTAAGGTTCCTTACTGCGATTTCTTTATTATTATAGTTAAAGTTGTGTGCCTTGGCCGTTGAACATTTTTTATACGTTAGTGGGTCAATTTTGTTAACATGTAATGTTGCAACTACCTTGTTTGTTACGCGAGATAATAGCCCATACTGGTATGGGTAATTGGTATAAAGTGTTCAACGGCCAAGTCACACAGCATTAACTATAATAATAAAGAAATCGCAGTAAGGAACCTTAGACTTGGCACAACTATGTCTAGATTTCATTACTTTTTAGCGATAAACAAGCAGCTTCAACGAGACTTGGGTAGATTTTTTACAGAATGTTTTTGATGGGATTTCACTTCTTTTTGTAGAAACGTGAGCATATTCATTAATTATGTTAGATTTTCTTATTTTACACATTTACTTATTTTTGCAAATTATCTTTCTTTTCTTTTTTCCGGTTTTGATCTCGTACAGTAGGAACAGTTTATCGTATTGCCTATTCGCGGTCCTTAAATTAGAAGATGTGTCTCTCTACGCTGGATTTTTGCAATTACAGTCGATTTTTTTATGTACCAGAGCAGCTCAGGGTCTTCATCAGATACTTCAGACCTCAGATTTTTGACATCAAATGAAGGGACCCACTAAGTTGAATATTTTTTGTAAAAGAAGTGTGTCGATCTCTATAGTAGTTTGGTTGGGCTCTAGTGTTTTCACCAGGTACTCCAGATCTTCGATTATCCTAGTTTTTACATTTTTCCCTTTATGTAGTCGTTAATCCCTAACCATGTACCAAATTTCAGCTCTCTGAGTTAACGGGAAGTACCAGTTCTATTTTGATGATCATGAGTGAGTGAGTGAGTGTCGAAAATGCGAAACTTTGCTTTCGCTTAACTTCGGAACTGAATTACCTACAGACTTGAAATTTAGGATTTTAAGTATGTGGTTATAGCTCACTAGATGACGAAAATTTCAGCGTCCTAGTATTATCCAGAGGTTCTCAAATAGGGGCCTGAAAATGCCGCGAAATGGTTCCAGTAAAGGATGGTACGGCAGTGCTTGCTTTGCGCTCGACTTGGTGGGGGCACTGCCGTGCCCCCTGATAAAAATCGTGATTCCGAGCGCATTGGACATTATCCTGGCAGCTTACTAAAGTAGTAAGGTGGACAATTGAAAAATGACGCAGAATTTAATCAATTTCATTGCTTTGTTTCTGTGAGCTCTATATGTTTTAGTGAGGTTTTAACCTCAAACTTTAACGGAATAGGTAGTTGTCATGCTATAAATGTTTCCGTATCTAAACATTTAAATACTCAGCATATTTCCCGATATTTCTCGTCGGCTGACAAACCAATCAAAACAAACTAGTCCACCATCCAGCCAGTATCTTACTCATCAAAACGGAATACCACAAAACAAAGAATCCGACCGACTGCGGCATCAAAAAGCGTTATGCGTTATGGTAATCTCTAAGAGGATCTCCGGCCGTAAATCATGTCGGCTGCCTCGTGATCTGGAGCGGGCTAACAAGGCGCTGTGTACCTTTGGTGATACCTGGTGGGTTTGGGTTCGGAAACGTGACTTGGTCACACTGGGAGTAAAGAGCAGGCGGTACAAATGAAGGTCACAAACCTACCTACCTACCTGCAAAATCCGTATGAAATCGTAGGCAAAGCCAGACAGATGACGCGTTGCCAACCCTGGTGACTGATTTTCGACCAGCTTCACCTCTGCCACAGAAGGTTCACTCTCGAACACTCTTAGACGTAACAATATTGCTGTCTCTTTCTACCGATACCAGCTTGCCGACCTTTCACGAGGTCTCGCCGGCAGACCGTTTCTAAACTGCGGAGACCTTCTGTGACTCCGCGCAACCAGGGCCGTTTTATCCATAAGGCAATGTAGGCTACTGCCTAGGGGCCCCGCCACGTTCAGGAGCCCTGTGTTAGCGAAAAAATATATTAGGAAGTTAGAAAGACGGTACGGGGGGCCCCGAGACGAGCATTGCCTAGGGGCCGCGACATGCATAAGACGGCCTTGCGCGCAACACAACATTACAAGCACTCCGTGCCATTCAACACTAATTAACGCATGAAGGGATTGTCCGGCTAGCACAGCAACGCGCGAGATAGGTTATACCAGTCATTATCTAACTAGGAGTCAGACAAAGACGAAATTTTTGTAATTTTCCTTAGAATTTTCAATTTGAAAATTTGTTATTTAAATCACTTTTACTAATTAAAGGACTATCGAATTCTGAATATTGTTCCGATAACAATACGGCGATGACGACAGAACAGTTTCGGAATGACAACATTTTAAAATCCTGCAGTGACGTCCTTAATCACGCCTCCACTGCGACTGTCCTTCGGTTCCCGGTATCCTGTCTTCATAATCACGACCATAAATCCTTGTCAGGACGAACGGCTTCACGAAATCTCATTTGCTAATTCCGTCTCGTTCTAACCTCTTTAAGTAGAAAAGGACATTGCCAGTAGCGATTCATGTGACCGGGAAGGACACTTAGTGCTGGTATCAAGTTCTAAAACAAGTCGGAGCTATTTTGATCAACCCCACATGACATCCCTTGGAATAGATGAGCCGAGAGATCTGTCAGGACTTTTAGATGCCGCACTTATGTCTTTTAGTAGGATTTGGGTTTATTTTCGGGTATTAATTAAAGTTGTGTAAACCTTTGGAGTAGTGGCGTGCTGTGAATGAAATAAAATGTTTTGTTAATTATGTAACTAACTGGCACTCATTTATTGTTTTTTTTTCTTTCGTAATATCATTTATTTTTGTCACATTACAACCGAAATAGAATAGTTAGTACTTACATACTCCGATCATAGCTTTTTTGAGTACAATATTTTTTTAATTAACGTTACGCAAAAAATACTGTTGCGTATAAACAAGGATAAAATTTAGTTTAAAATAAGCCACTAGCGAGTAACTTAATTTTTCATATACCTAATGGAAGAGGGCAAAAGTGACTTCCCAAGACGAATTTTTATTATCGTTTGGTTAAATCGACCCTACATGCCGATGCCGTAGACTTTTCATCTTGCATCATATCTCAAAATACTTCGCTACCATAATAAACTCTACCCTAACACTAATTCAATCTATTGCGAAAAACTATGCCTTAACTTACTAAAAATAGTGCCTTCTAATAGTAATTAGGTAATTTCCTAGTAATTAGTAAAACAGTGCAAAGCAATTAGTAATGGTTTGTGCAGCAAACATTGTTATGGCGGCCACGTGCTTTGAAGTCTTAAATCTTTTTGACATTCAAATTTCAGATCTAAAGCCTAGAAGGTAGAGTCCAGCAGAAGAAATTCGCGAACAGGATCATAAGACATTTGGGCCCTGATTTTTTTCTAACTACGAGTTTTTACGGCGTAAAACTTGTTTACCTTGGTAAGGTATTTTTTGTACAATCAATTCCAGGATTTTCTTTACGTACCAACGAAATTCAAAACTATCTGAGTGCCAAAAGTGTGCACTTAGCTACGTATATCTCTGTAGTCTACTCTAAAACGTTAGAAAAACATTGTAATTATGTGTTGCATCTTATGTATGTTGCGCCTTGCCGTACTAAGCCGGCTGAGTCTTAACGCACATAGTATAATTATTACTCATGAATAGTTACTGCCTGCGGGTTTGTCTGTACAGTATTATAGTACTTCAAGTAGCTCATTTGTTACTTTGACGTATGAGTTATAATTTGTAAACTTTCATTAAAATACATCCATCAGTTTAACGCGAAAGAGTAACAAACAATCATACGTTATAGGTACTCGTACAAATGCGTTAATAACATTGGTAGTACAAGCGCTATGGGCTATTCCAGTAACAATTGAGCGGTAACATCCAGTTTTATCTCCCTTTTGTTACCCAGCAGAATAACTTAAACTATCAGAATTCGGCTTCGGCACCTGTCATTTGCATAACAACGCGTCACAGCTAAAAAAGTAGTGAAAATCCTTTCTCAAATCTTTTAAGTCCCTTTCTTTTATTCTGAATCCCACAATCAAGCTTTGTGAGTATGGAAAGGGCTTCTCGCTTCCTTCTCAGAAGCCCTGCGACGGAAGCACTATAAAAAGATCTGAAAGGTTTTTTGTCCCTCTTACACCTGATTGCGGTGAGATGAATTAATGCATCCGTTCGTAGACAATTTTAATAATAACTTGTCGCGATGCGTAATTCAATGATAAGTTTTTTGTATGACACAGTTGTGAAAAGGTAGGTCCCACAAGGGAGAGATACTGCTGAGTTCATCAGACCAGAACTAAGAATGCTGAGTTTAAGAATAGTAAAGTACGTTCCTTCATAACCAAATTTTGGTTTCTCTTTGTCTGCTATAAAGTAGGTATTAATTGTGCTTTAAATAGATTTTTTGGTATCAAATCATTTCACTCTGAATCAAGTGTTTCTTTTTCTGTTAAGCCATTTTTTTTATTTCTTGGCGTTCGCAATTCCTTGGAATTATCGTCGTCGCGCATCCAACGTCATTACTGGGACATGATTACGGTTGTAACGAAGGCAGTACCAGTTACGTGGAATATCGTCACTATACCTCAAGTATAAATCCTACAAGTCTCCAACTTACGGAATTATAAGAGTCATTACGATGGTTACTTAAACCTCCATGAAGTTAAAAGTTTATAATAGAAAATCTAACAACATATTTTAGAACTTATAGATTTATAAAAGATCTGACACGTACTCGTAACTACGTGGAAAATTTCGCCGGGAATTTTAACTAAGTGTATTTCTAACAAAGTAGTTTGTGTAAAGTTAGAAATGGCCACTAATTACTCATCTCGAGTTAAACGTCTCAAAATTGTAAAAAAACACTTATGCATAAATTTCACTTTGAATTTGATTTGAATTGAACAAAAATAATTCAGTTTTGATTGCTAAATTTTCACACAATGAAACAACGAGTCCTCTGCAAGCTTCAAATTTGCAGTTCGTTGATAAAATTTGGAATACTATGCGAATAGGATCATGGCGGCTGAAGCGCTGGCATTGAGTACCAGGAAAACATAAACGCCCAGGCATGTTTTGTTTATGTTTGAACTAAGTGTCTGTGTAAACACTAATAGACCATCAGAACCCGCACAATTTAAATTGAATTTCGAACTTTGCAAATACTACACACAAGCTTCACTTAAAGGGCCAATTTTAAGGGTCATCGAATGCAACCCAAGTCACAAGAATGACAGCCTGTCGGTTTAAGCGCTTACAACTTACAACTTGAAGTCGCGTGCCGAATGAAATATTAAAAATAAACACAACATCAGGTGAGGCCAAGGGATAACGCGCATGTCGGCAACACCCACACCAATCTACCGAGACCTCTCCTGCCTCCCTGTTGAACGTCTCTTGAGGCAGCTAAATCAATTTACCCGGGTCTGGGAAAACTGGTTCTCTCTTTGCATGAGACAGGTAGCGCAGGTGGACGCATGCGTCAGGTGAGTCGGAATAACTCCCTACAGCCTTTGCTACCCTGGTACTAGGCTGGCATCTTGCCACAGGTACGCTCCCAAATAACAGGTGATAGGGCTCTCACGTCGGCACTAGTAGTCCCTCATTAATTAGTAGGACAGTTTGAAGCGTCCACTGTACACAGGGTATTTTAATTCTTGAACTGGGAGACTTATCGCAAAATTGCACGAAGAGAGTAAAACTGCAGCGATAATTCTCGACCGATTGGTTTCAGCTCTAATTTCCAGTTTAATACGGTTATTTACAGCGTATTTCACGTCGTGTTGGCTACGTTTGTCTAGTGCACACATGTTTGTGTCGATAAAGCAGTATCGGCATTTGATTTATAGCAATATAACATAGTTTGAGATCATTTATGAAAGAATGTAGGTCATTGTAATAATAAAACCAATATAACAAACGCTTCTTGTGAGGTCTTTTCAGTCGAAAAACTGTTTTAGTTCTAGTACAATTCAGTGACCTTGACCTTTTGGTAAGTATAATCACAGAATAGATAATAGTACAAGTATAATTCAGGTCAATATAGATACTACAGTCTATTATCCATATCTATTAGTTTTCCTCATTTTAGACAACACAAGTAAAACTTTTTTAAATTCAGTAGCTAAAAAAAAACAAAAAAAAATTCAACAAAAATATAATTAAATAATTATTAATGGAATAAAACCTTCCAATTCCAAGTCCGACATAAAATTCCCACGTTATTGCCGTAATTTCAAAGATACGCGACTTGAAAGAAGTTACAAAATCTCTCGCGGTTAGCGAATATGTTAAATTATGGTAATAGCACTGTTAGGGGCCAGTTAAGTATAACAACCACTCATGAGAGCAATTTGACTAATTTTCACTCAAGGAGTTCAGGTGATGATTAGAGAAAGGTGGGGAGCAAACAATTACGTATTTGCCAAAAGAATTCCACCTGCAGCAATGAGGTAACAATTCTCATGTAGGTAGCTAAGAAATTTCTAGATTTTTTTGTACTTACATCTGAAGTAACAATTAAGTACCTTAAGTAAGTAAGTAAGTACAATATATGTTCTTCATTTAATAATACTTAACATCTCTTTGCTTTGTCATAAGTTAATGTAAACATAGATTAACAGGCATAACAAGGTAACACTTTAATATTGTATCAAAACTACAAAAAAAAAGTCTAAACGAACCATTCAATCAGCCTGTGAGGTCCAAATTGCCCCTAGCCATTTGGCTTGGTCCTAAGGACCTCCTGTATTGTGTTAGGGTGTGCCCAATAATAATAATAATAATAATATCCACCAGCAACTTGCTCTTCAATACGGCCTTGTAGAATC
>BHDV01027320.1:4149-32518 GCA_005406045.1 Adoxophyes honmai
GGTCACTATGATGTCCCTTAGGGGGTCGAAATGTTTCACCATCCGCGTCGTCTTACCACAGCCTGGGACCCCATTCACCCTATGCCGTACGTCTTCATTTATATTAGTCTAACCTATGAAATTGGGGTGTTGTTAAGATTTCCGCAATATTAGCGTTTTCCATACATACTAAATGTGTTTTCAATTATTTAGTACTCATATATTTTTTTTGTAGTTTTATCCTAACAATACAACTATGATATGAATATTTATATAACATATTACACTAATCACACTACAAACAAAAAAAATTAACAATAGTACATCACATTTTGATTGTGTATTATGTTTTTTTTTGTCTTGCTGTATAGTAAACGCTCAAATCATTTATTACCATCTGACTATCCATCAATAAAATAAGTCACTTTATAAAACAAATGTACGTATGTATGTATATATATTATGTATAAATCAACAATCATTCTTGATAAAACTGTGTTTCTACCGATGCTTTTATAATAACATGCGTGATTGATGATTTGAAGCATGGTAGTTGTGATATGAATCGGCTCATGTCAAGATTTACCAGCGAATATGTTCATAAATTTATTACGTCGAGAAAGAAAAGTATTTTTTGTTTCGACTTGTTGTCATTTTATTGTCAGGTTATTGAAATCGGGCAAAGGTGCAATTATTCTGGGTTTGTACGTATTTATTCAGAGTGGTAGCTCAGGACAAGCGGTGGTAGTTCAGCAGTTCGGCCTGCGGTCACACACACACACACAGAGCTCTTTGTCTGCTGACACAGAGGGTCACGGGTTCGAATCCTAGACTGATCCTCTGAATTTTTCGGAACTCATGTGAAAAATTGAATTTGATATAGTTATCTACCACGAGCTATTCGGTAACGGAAAAAATCGTGCAAAATGTACACAGCAACAAAGTAATCATTGTTGTTTGTGAAATTCCCAATCCACACTGGGCTCGCGTCGGAACTATAGCCCTGAGAGTAGGCCTGTGATCAGCATTGAGACGGAATTAGGCTGGATTATTATTAAAATCTAGATTACAAACACTTACTTTAATCCCGTGCAGCATTTAATAACTTCCTCCTGGGTCATGTCAGTGAACGGGGTAATACCAGCAACATACGAAAAGGTCTGCGAGTTGACTTTATTGATTTTCTTCAAATTTTCTACGAAAAGTTTGTACCGCCGTTGCTCTTCCTGCTTGCTGGAGTAGTTTTTCCCATATTTATTGCGGAAAGCCGCAAAGAGCTCGGGGGCTTCGTTAAGGTCGTAGATAATTCTGTCCCCACAATTGACGTAGGAGAGTCCCGCAAGAGCAGAGAACAGTATGAGACTTAACAACTTCATGCTGGAAAAGTGAGGGGGCCAGCAAAGGCTGGTGTTTATATATGAACGTGTTGGCGAGATAAATTAACTGTGACAAGGCTGCGTAATTTGTAGTCGGTGTTGCAGGATTAGTTCTAAGTAGGCGAAATTGATTCTGATACTCTCAGTAAATTCGATATGCGTAGCTAATTTGTTACAATAACAGTAATTGAACTGCTCGATGGGTGGGAATTTTATTCATTATTAATAAAATACGATTGTACGTTTTATAGTTGACCGAAAGTTGGGTCTGAAAATTGAATTATTTTTGTAATTTTAACATGTCACATCTTAAAATAAAATGTTAATAAAACATAATTTTTTGTTTGTTATGCGAGGCTACAGAGTTGATAATTGTGCGCGTAATCAATTGTTAACCCTAAATTTGGCAATAATTAAAGAAATCGTTAATTCGAGCCTTTTACTGGAAATTAAAGTCAAAAATTGTTGGTACAGTCGACCAAGAAATTGGTCTACCCCCTCAAGATGGATATTCATTTGAACCTCATGAAACAAAAAGGTCGATTTCCCCTCGCCATTATATTATGACAGTGACAATGTCAACCTTGTGATTATTTTGATCTCACAGAAACTTTTGTCAAAAGTGGTAGACCACTTTATGGTCGACCGTACGAAAAAAAAATAACATTAGACAATGTATATTATTAGATACACTAAAACCTGATAGTATAGGATCCCGAAATTCAACGACCTTCACGGAACTGGTTAATGGAGCAAACACATTTTTTATGTATGTAATTCAATCTATACTAATATAATAAAGCTGAAGAGTTTGTTTGTTTGTTTTCACTATTCCACGCGGACGGAGTCGCGGGAACAGCTAGTATTAATATATAGGTGTATGTATGTACGTATAAATGAAACTCGTTTCCCGTTGTCACGCCATAACATGAAAACGGCTAGACCGGTTTGGCTGATTTTTTTTGAAGTTTTCTAATTCTCTGTAGAAGGTTGTTACGGATAAAAAATGTTAAGACAATCTCTCAAAAAATTTAAAAACACAAAATGAAGTAGTGCAACAAAGCTACGCTAAGGCGGAACGAACTTTGCCGGGTCAGCTAGTTTCATACGACGCTGGAATGACTAATTGACTAACGAGCCATTTTGCAAACTTTACAGGAGAGTCGTTTAAAGTTTATTTTTTAGGAAAAAAAATTATGACTTGTTTTCTATTCATTGTATGAAAAAGGGATGTATGGAAGACTGAATTGTAATATTAATATCTAAAAACATATTACCTTTATATTTAAAAATCTTACGTAGTTTCGGAATAAACTGCACGTTAAACAATTGTATTTTTTTTTAAACTTGGCAGAACAGCTAACAACCAATATTATAAAATATTTTGGTACGGATAAGTAGCTTAATTGAATAATACGATCTACATGAAATCTCCAAAAAACGCTTTAAGACACTACTCAAACCAACACGAACATAAACAAAGGCATAAAACACCACCTATTGCTGTATGGGAGACCATAATATATTTCCAACGCAATACCACTTAGAATACAAAAACATTGCAGATATCTTGATGAAAGCTGACGAGGAGGACGACAATGCTGATGCTTGTTAGTTAATTAGTCATTCCAGCGTCGATATATTTGCCAGGGGGGACAAACGGTTAACGTGCAATTTTCAATCAACTTTAAGCTAGGAAAAAGGTCTAACGTGCACAGATTGTATTTGTTAGTTCAGGTAAAACTGGTAACAAACCAATAGATATTTATATAACGGTAACCTAAATGACTTAAAAAAAAATCAAATGTCATGTTCGACTAACGACCACATTCTTGAAAATGTTATAAAATATTGGCTTTTTAGCCCATGAGTTTCTAAAAAAAAGGCATTATTTTAAATTGCTCACAAGCCAAAAAAGTACTCCGATGTCTTCTAAACCTGGCTCATTAGACGCAGAAAAATTCGCTGAATACAACGATACATATAACTCAATTTGCCCAAAAATGGCTTGTTAGTCAATTAGTCGTTCCAGCGTCGATATATATAAAAAAATGTACATGGGTTGCCTAGCAAATTTCAGTCCAAGATATTTTTAATGAACTTGTATTTTTTTATATTATTTTCACCGGTTTGGTAAATAGTTAATTTTATACCATTCGAAAGCATGCAGCCCATAGTAAAGGCAAAATTTAGGTTGCCTATTTTTTTCCTGTCACAACCCTTAGGTTGCCAGGTTCAAACAGGTGAATTGATAGTAATTAAGTAAATAGGTAACCTAACTTTAGCATATACAATAGGCTACATATTTTCGATTAGTATAAAATCTACCTATTAACCTAATCGATGAAATATAAAAAAGCTCAGTTTGTTACTTGCATAATTTTATTGCAGACAAACAAATGTCAGTCAGGTGAAAAAATAAGTCTATTTAAATATAAGACAAAATAAAACTGATTTCTAATTTTTTATTGAAAATCAATTTCGAAAAAATAGCAAGTGTTTCAATCCGAGTTTGTCGGTTAAACTTTACAATACTTTGCCACTGCATTTTCTACTGCGATGGGTTTCCAAAAAAGTTACGAGGAACCTGACGAGTCGTCAAGAGACGTATCCAATATAACCATTCTCGTTTTGGGTTTGTACACTGTTTCGTATCCAAGCTTTTTGCTTTTCGTCGGGCTGAAACAAAAGAAGCATTTTAAGAACAATGTCGTACGTCTTTATTTATATTAGTCATGACCATTGACCAGACCTCGAACAAATCATGCGGATGACGTAAAAATGACATAAATTTTGCACACAGGATGATGTGTATTTAAACGTCCGTGTGACATATCGCACGAAGTAACAAAATAATTGCGTATTAATCTAAGAAATCTACAAAGAATGACAGGATGATGTTGTGAGCAAAATTAATGTTACGAAAATTACTATCGTAAATACGATAATAAAAGTAAATATGCCATTAAAAATATTTATAAACATTATGTATATTCACATATTATGTCACAGACTTAAAATAGGTTTTGATATTTTTTTTCCTCATTTGATTGACCGAGAAAATAATAAAATTTGGCCAACAATTTCACTGTATCAATGACAATCGCACTACTCGATTGCTCGGTTTGTGTAGATATATCTCTCACACGACCTTTAGTTTGCGTTCCCACGGACATGAAAATGTCAGGTGTACTGTGGTTACTTTTTGAAATCATCCTATGAGTGATTTGACGTCATTCGCATGATTTGTTCGAGGTCTGGTTCACAACATCATCCTGTCATTCTTAGATTTATACGCAATTATTTTGTTACTTCGTGCGATATGTCACACGGACGTTTAAATACAGACATCATCCTGTGTGGAAAATAAGGTAGGTACGTCATTTTTACGTCATCCGCATGATTTGTTCAAGGTCTGGTCATGAAAATTTAATTTTGTGTGAAGATTTCCATAAAGTTTGCGTTTTCCATACTAAATGTCTTTTCACTTATATATAACAACCATGTGTTTTTTTAATCTTATTATACATTCTTTGGATTTATGACCGTCAAAATTTGAACGATGAAGACAAAATCTTTCGTAATATTGAGTAAAGGAGGCCTGTGCTCAGCAGTGGCACGGAATTAGGCTGGACTATTATTAAAATCTAGATTATAAACACCTACTTGAATCCCATGCAGCATTTCTGAACTTCCTCCTTGGTCATGTCAGCGAACTGGTTAATTTTAGCATAATACGACAAGTGCTGCGAGTTGATTTTATTCATTTGCTTCAAATTGTCTTTGAAAATTTTGAACCGTCGTTGCTCTTCCTGCTTGCTGGAATAGTATTTCCCATAATCATGACGGAAAGTAGCGAAGAGCTCGGGGGCTCTTTTAAGGTCGTAGATAATATGCTTTCCTTCGTCCAAACAAGTGACGTAGGAGAGGCCCGCAAGAGCAGAGAACAGTATGAGACTTAACAACTTCATGTTGAAAAAGTGAGGGACCAGGCAAAGGCTGGTGTTTATATATTAACGTATTGGAGAGATAAATTAACTGTGACAAGGCTGCGTAATTAGTAGTCGGTTTTACAGGATTAGTTCTAAGTAGCAGCGAAATTGATTACCTCAGTGAATTTGATATGCGAAGCTAATTTGTTACAAATTACATTAATTAAACTGCTCGAAGGGTCAAAACGATTGTACAGTCAGGGAAATTGGATGTTTAGCAGCTTGAGATACTTCTAAAATTGGCCTTATTGCTATTTCCAGCCAGCTGCATGACATAAATACTCAATATTGAACTTCATGGTGTGTCCTATAATCATTGAGGATAGAACCTATAGAGTACTAATGTCATCTTGGTTGTTCGGAAATTATTCCGCAAAAAAATTGAAGTGATCGCTGTGCTCTTATTGGCCGGTCCAAGATCGCGCGTAACGCTAGTGCCTTTTTCTCTACGGTTATTGGCTCTGTACAGTTTCTGTACAGATCACAATATGTTTTGATCGAGTAAAATCGTCATGGGCGAGGCGCACCATAGTGTGTTGTTTATTACAATTAGAATTAAAATTGATATAACTTATTTAAAACAACTTAGAATGCTTTCGAAATTCAAAACCACTCTTACCCATTTTTTACACATGAAAAAATATTTACAAGGAAGAAAATGCTGAGTTATTTCCAGACTTAACTATGTATACAGGGTGACCTCTTAGACGTAATACAAAACCAATGTTTTAAATACGTTTCCCTTGTACTAAAACCACTTACTAGGTCGCATGTTGTTAAAGTGATCATTAGTATTCTTTTTTTACGTGTACATTATTCCTAAATTTTTCGGTTAAATGTGGTCACTTTACCATTACGTTTACAGTAAAAAGTCCTTACGTAATTAACCCAATTGTCTTTGATTATCTGACAGATAATTTATGAAGAAAACTCAGTTTGACTGTTCTTGACGTTAGTTGTCTTGTTATTAAACAACAATAAGATTCATCGTAAATTTGTGTAAAATAATAAAATACCTCGTGATCATGCCTACTCGTACACGCCTATCCAGCGGACGGATATGGTACCGTTCTATTTTACATCTCTAGAGTACAGTGCAGACGCAAACACTCTTTCACGAACGTTATCCGGACAGTGCAACCCCTACTCGTGGATTAATAAACAGAACTATCCGAAATTTAAGGGAATATGGACAGTTCTCAGTCCAAATGCACGCCCAAGCTAGAAGCCGACAGCCACGACACACTCAAAAGCGATTCGGACACAAATCTTTCGGTATTTTAGTCACCACCCAGAAGCGAGTACAAAAGACGCAGCTGCAAGATTTACCACTAGCCAATTTTCATTTGGAAGCTATGAAATGCAGCATGGTTTCCCTTTCCACTTTCACTTCCAAAAGTAGGTACAAGACATTGTGCCAGCCGACTACCCCCGAAGTGTTCAGTTTTGTCGATGGGTGCTACAAAACCTACAATTAAACTGATGAAGCTACGTTTACAAGATTTGGCTTATTTAACGTTCATAATGAGCACTTCAGTATGGTGTGAAGCAAACTCTCATGCAACTCGAACACTCCTTCCTGACTCGGTTTTCGGTTAATGTTTGGGCTGGTACTGTGAACAATCATCTAAAAGGACCGCATTTAATTGATGGAAACTTAAATGGACTAAAGTATGAAGACTTCCTGAAGAACATAATACATAAACAACATAAACCAGGTGCGACAAGAAAACATAAGCAGACTTAGGGACAACCTTAGACGACGGGCGGACTTTTGTGTACAGGAAGACGGTGGCCACATTGAACACAATATGCTAAAATACGTGTGATTAAGTAAGTGTACTTTTGTATTTATCAGATTGAACAATAAATTTACTTATTTAAAATTGGCATTGGTTATTATTATTATTCAATTTAAGTAGGTAAGTGAGTAAAGTAGCTACTTACAGAGTCTAGTTGTGTCCCTTGTAATGATAAAAGATCGGTAGCTGTAGCAGTGTTAAACATTTTTAAACTTGACAAGTACCTGTGACACTCGATTATGCAGTGTACGGTGACCATACTTTGAGATTTTTATTATTTTTTTTGTTTGAAAATAAGCACAAATTAAACAAGGTTAACCTTAACCAATGAGTTAGTGTATTAAATTCTATGTCATTAACTGAGCCCAAAACGTTAATTTTGTATTACGTCTTAGAGGTCACCCTGTATACGAGTATATTATTATCGTTTGGGTATGAGTCCACTAACTGTACTTAATGGATTTATTGAAACGAAACGAAATGAAATATATATATTTGCGTTAGACACGGTAATATACAGTGGTCTTATAGATAATTGTTGGCATGCAAATAATAATATCTTGAATAAATTATTTAGAAATATTTAACTGTGTGTATTCCTTAATTGAATACAAGTTTTTCTCTTTAAGCCATTGAAATAGTTTAAGTTTATTATGTAGTTTTATTTAAGTTGGCTTTTATGTTGTTGTCTTTTAACTAGTTTATAATGTGTCTAATTTTTTTATTTACATCAGCGTTATAATGTTTGTCAATAAATTTATAATTAATTTAATTAATGAAATCTTCACAAATGGACTCGTCACGAACTGCGGCCAAGATTATTATAATAGCCCGCTCCTGTAGGTATTAGTACTCTAAGTATTCGTCAGGGCGCCCCGCGTATTAGCGGTTGTCTATCGCAGATGTTTTGTGATGTATACCCGCTATTTGCTAGGGGTGTCACAGGCCACTTGTTGGTTGTGGTTCGTTTTGTTTTTTTTTTGTTCAGATGTTGTTTTGTTTTCTGACTCTTTATTGCACAGAAAAGCACATAAAACAAGTTGTAGATAGCTGCATGTAAAAATGCGAATTTATCCCCGGAGGGATCTCTGTCAGTTAAACTTCGGGTGGTTGACAGGATATTGGGAAAGGGTAGACGTACAGAGAAAAGAGGAGATAACCTAAAACTACCTTAGCTAACCAAATTTGTTGTGTATCCTAATACATAAACATTACATCCGAATAAACAGAAATAATGACCAATATTATAAATTAATATATTACTGTTTGGTGTCGGGCTAGAATAACACCTCTGCATTTATTCAGAGGATGTCGGAAGAGGCGTCTAAGAAATTCGGTCAAGGCATATTTTAGGCGACAATCTAGCAACTTGTTATTATTATACCTGACAACTCAAAACCTAAAAACATATAACATGTTTGATGTGGCCATAAAACGTGAAATAGTCGTGGTTGTGTCTATGTAGCGTTTCGTGTGCTCTGCCTACCCCATTTGGGAATACAATCGTGATGCATGTATGTCATACTTATGGGGAGCTACACGTAACGATGTATCATAGCAATTAATCTGTGCAAACCGATTTGCGCAGTTTCAGCTATTTCTCATACACACGATCGATACATAGGATCGAAAAAAGTATGCTTAGCTGGTTTGGTCATACCTATTGAGAGGATGGATGAAAGAAGATTTACTAAACAGATTTATACGGGAAGTGTGAATGGATGTGTTGGGAGGGGAAGACTTAGACGGACGTTCCGAGACCAAATCGCGGACGTTTTAGAAACAGGTCAGGTCAAGAGCATGTATGAAGAGACTAATGAATGTGGATGAAGCAAAAGAGGTATGTCAGGATTGTAGGAAGTGGAACAAAGTGGTCTCGGCCTACCCCTATGGGAAAGAGGCGTGACTGTATGTATGTATGTACGTACGATCGATAAATCAGCTTTACAACGATCCGGTTAAAGTCCCCGTAAAATGGTTTTTTTCTTACTTAAATTAGGAATAACACAATAATAATATGAAAAGTCTTTATTGAAAGTCTATGAAAAAAAAAACATCAATAGATCTTGATCCAACTTTGCCTGTTGAGGGTTGAAAGCAGAATTTCTTGCCAATTTTCGCGGTTTTATTTCATGAAGTATTATGACGATTCTAATATCACCAGCTTCTTTTTGGGTCTAAACCCTGTGGCGTGGTTTGGCCTGAAATTGCAGTAGTATAGTTATTCACGGCTGCACTATTAGTGACAAAATTAATACATTAGTGTGGTCTATAAAATTACATACATACATACATATTATTCCCAAAAGGGGTAAGCAGAGCACACGAAACGTGACACACAAAATCATGATTATGAATTTATGACTACTTCACGCTTCGTAGCCACTTCTAGCTTAATGTTAGGTTTGAAAACAGATGAAATATGTACGTATAATAGCGACAGGTTGCTGACGCCTAAAGCATACCGAAACCTATTTTTTTAGTCGCCTCTTACGACATCCACGGAAGAAATGGAGAGGTGTTATCCAAGACACAGCACAGGCATTAGGTAAAATTAGCCATGTCTTAACCTTGTCGGAAATGTGGACCGTAGGTTAGGTACGCTTATGTTTGGACAATTTAACTAGCTGATCACATGTTAATTATGGTAATAGTAACACTTATACATTAAACTACCGTGAGACTCACTCATATTGAAAAATTATCGGATAACTCACGTTTAATAAATCGAGTTTAGCTCGACATGTTTCGGACTAATTCATAGCATCTATGAGCCGCGGCAGCTGCTGCTGCCAAACGCGAACTGCGCGCCTCGGCTCTCTTCGCGCGACATGTCGAGCTAAACTCGATTTATTAAACGTGTGTTATCCGAAAAATTTTCAACATAAATGGTAATACTTGCTTGGACCTCTTAATTTTAAACTAGAAAATCTGTTTTGTTCATTATAGCATTCCAAGAGTTAGCCCTTTGGGATTACAGGTGTGATGCGTGTGCGCATCAGAGAAGAAGAGAGAGCAAATGTTAGAGAGCGAGAGAGAAACACATACATACCTACATGCATACATACAATCACGCCTGTATTCCCGACGGGGTAGGCAGGGCACACAAAACGCTACATAGACAAAACGATGACTATTGCACGTTTTGAGGCCACTTCTAGCTTTCTATTTTTTAGGTTTTGAGGTGGCAGGTACAATAGTGACAGTTTGCTAGCCTGTCGCCTAAAGTATACCTTAACCTATGTCGCCTCTTACGACATCCACGGAAGAAATGTAGAGGTGTTATTCTAAACCCGACACCACACGGGTTATACAGAAGAAATACAGAAAGAAAGATATGCTCGGAAATTCTGAAGTTTTGTCTGGTTAAGTTTAGCTAACTTAAACTTATTACAGTCTCTGGAATCTTACTTGGCAAAGATCGTCAGATACACACAAGTTGTGGCATGAATTTGCATGCACTACTCTAAAACCTTGCCAAAGACGCCGTAGTCCGTCTACTATCAGTTGTACCTTACCTACTCTGCCTTTTGGGAATGCCGGCCAAGCAATTGATTTCTAACCCATCATCGAACACTATCGCATTAAACTTAAACTCCTTTATTGAGAAATGCAATGTGACCTTGCCGCATAGAGGATAGAACCTATAGAGAAACAATGTTCGCAACCCCGGTCCGCAAATAGTTTGTTGATTTCAACATACTAAACGTCACCGTCACTGTCACAGAAACTGTACAGAGCCAATAACCGTAGAGAAAAAGGCACTAGCGTTACGCGCGATCTTGGACCGGCCAATAAGAGCACAGCGATCATTTCGATTGTTTTGCGGAATAATTTCCGAACAACCAAGATGACATTAGTACTCTATAGGTTCTATCCTCAATGCCTTGCCGTTTGCTGCAAATAGGTGGGTCAGGAATCAATTGATTCTATACGAGTATGTATGTAACAGCCCGTTCACACAATGACACGGGAGTCCGTTTTACTGGTACGTTTTTCAATGGACACGGATTTTATCGTAAGTATATAGAATACTGTGTCATGTGTGAAGTCGCTCATAACTAGAACTACATCCGCCACTGACGAAAAAAAACGTACACGATAAAACGGAACAGTAAAACGGAGACTTGTTTGAACCGGCCGTAAGGCCCTGCGCAGACGAGAGACTATCCGCGACGGACTTTTTAGTCTGTGAAAATAGAACCTACGGAATCACATGCAGTAACACACACGACGTGCAAAAAGTCCGGCGCACATTCAATCCACGCAGACATTTTGTACGCCGCAGACTATCGCACAAAAAGTCTGTCGTCAACTAAAAGTATACTTTACAAAAACCTACTTAAATCCCATGCAACACGCTTCAACCTCGTCAGCCGTCATGTCAGAAAACTGGTTGATACCAGCAGACCACTTCAAGTGCTGCGAATTTATCTTGTTGATGTACTTCAAATTGTCCAGGAAAATGGAGTATCGTCGTTTCGTTTCCTTTGAGCTAGAATAGTACTTCCCGTAATCATGGATGAATTTCTGGAAGAGTTGTGGTGCTTTCTTAAGGTCGTAGATTACATAGTTGTCGTCCACCTGGCAATCGACGAAGGAGATCACCGCCAGAACAAACAGCAGTATCAGGCTTAACAACTTCATGTTGGAAAAGTGAGGGGCCAAGGAAAAGTTTGGTATTTATGGATTCAGTAAAACATGGCGGCGAAATAAATTAACTATAAAGGCGTGATAGGTAATTTGTAGTATTGAGCTATTACACGATTGGTTTTAAGTAGCGAAATTGATTTTCGTACAGAATTTGATGTGCGTAGCTAATTCGTACAACTGCAGTGAATGGATTGCTCGATAGCTATTAATGTTGCTCATTTACGAAACATTTTGGTAAAATTAATAGAAATTGTTTCCTTCTTTTGTTAAAACAAAATAAACACCACGTCTGTATTCAAAAATGGGTAGACAGTGCACGAATCATTATGAACTTAATCAAAACATGAGTGTTTCACATTTCGTAAAATATATTTGACGGGTTACTGGCCTGGCGAATTCGCCTTGTACATTATCCACGGGAGAAATGGTGACGCTTTTGTCTAAACCTAACACCAACAGATCAGAATAAAAAAAGGTTGGGTTGGAAATGTGCACAGGGCAGGCGCGTCACGGTTATGATTGGACAATCGTACTTTAAGAACCACGCGTTCATACCTATTTAGTCGCTTGTTGATTGCATCGCTGTGCGGAACTGCGCTAAAATCCTTTGGAAATATATGATTTTTATACTTAAAAGGTTAAAGAGTTCAGAAGTTGCGTATCAAGAAAGGAGTTTCTTTTCATCAATAAGCATAAAATATTAATTTTATAGTGTATTTTTCGAAATAACTATTTCAAATTATGAAATTATAAGTAGGAACAACAATTATGCCCAAAAACACAGAAAATATACATTGCTATTGAAGTACGTAAACATTTCGGAAGAAGACAAATTTGGCTCGATCGCGTCCTGTCCTCTTTGTCGGACTTGACTTTGTAGTTTGTAGTAAATTTTGGGCGAGTAGTTCTGCCGGTTCTGCGATGCAGTGTGCGAACTAATTGCAGCTTTTTATTCTTCGTTTGGTTTGTGTATTAGTGCATCTAATTCAGGTATCTATAATTATTGTTTATGTAGTGGAGATTTTAGGTGGGAGACAGGCGGCGACGCTGGTTTTCAGACAAAAGTGTGACAGTTGCCTATCCAACCTTCTTTATTGTGATCTGTGCTATCTGTTATCTTCCAATAAAGCTATAAATTAGAACGGGTAAGTAATATTAATCTATGTATGTACCTTATATTTATGCAATTAATGTTTTGTTGTGTCTGTCCTTAATTCACTAGGAGGTAAGTTCAAAAATTAAATACTAATAATAAAGTTAAGATGTTCGTAGTGTTGGACAACTATAAAATTTACGAATTAAATAAGTAAACAGAAATTACCCCATAAAGTCGGAATACAAAGTTTCAAAATTAATTCAAGTTCAAGTCTGTAAAAATAAGATTAACAGCTAAATTAATCAACATTTGCATTTAATTACACTCAATAATATCCACATAAATTCCTTCATTAACTAAGGGCTAAGTCATTGACCTATCTTATATCCCTTTTCCGCGTCCAAGGTAATTAATGTATCCGAAAATTTTGAATATGAATTAATTATCAGGTAGAATAAAATAGGGCCCCAGACGAAGTCAATTAGCAAAATAAAACATTATTCATTTCAATAATTCACAGAAGAAACTTTGGCCTTTGCTGTCCCTTTCTACTGTATGACTGGGAATGGAGACGCAACGAGTCAATAGCGCCGTCTCTTTCTGGCGCAAGCCTTGAATTGCCCAACTTTGCTTGTTATCTCATGTTGCTTTGCTTGGAATGGTGTGTTGCTCTGCTTCGCTTATTTTAATAATAATTTCATCATCTTTAATTATTTTAAGAATTGAAGTGTTGTTTTTTTTTATCTTATCGACTGTAAAAGTATACCCATTGTAGAATAAGTTCAGTCATGCCTAGTGATGTAGAAGAAATAGTACTTATAAACGTTTGAAATACCATTAAAAAATTGATGCTTATGTTTGGACGATTAGTTACAATTAAATTTTCGTGCTTCTAAAATCTGGCTTTGTGGCCACAAAATGTGAAATAGTCATCGTTTTGTCTATTTAGCGTTTTGTGTGTTCTGCCTACCCCATTTGGGAATACAGGCGAGACTGTATGTATGTATGAATGTAAAATCTTGCAAGGATCCAGTGATCAAATTTTTGGTTTAAGAACATTTTGAGTAATTAATTTTTCATTTCATATAACACGTCGTATTCCTTGTATTGCACAGATAATAAAAAGTACTACTATTACTAATACTACTGTTTCTTATTTTAGTAGATATGTAGTTTGTGAATGTGTTGCTGGCTTGGTGTGACGCAACTCGTGAGGATGCGTGGGGTAGGCGACCGTGCCTCGGTACCGCTCTGCTTTCAGAACGGGACATGATGGCGTGAAACCCTGCGTCGCTGCGTCCAACGCGTTGCCTTAGCCCTTGCATCACTAAAATGCCTTTACTAAAATGTCTTTTCTCCTCATTTTCTACGCTGTGTTATTTTATACATTAAACTACCGTGAGACTCACTTATGTTGAAAAATTATCGGATAACTCACGTATAATAAATCGAGTTTAGCTCGACATGTTTCGGACTAATTCGTAGCCCTCCATCTAGGAGCCGCAGCAGCTGCTGCTGCCAAACGCCAACTGCGCGCCTCGACTCTCTTCGCGCGACTGCTCGTGCTCGACGAAACTAACGCTGGCTCACGACTACCCTCGTTATTATCGTCATTTATATTATTGTCAAAAATAGGGTAACACACAACACTAACTACATCACTTTACTCTATTAAACGTGAGTTGGGTAAGGCTCAAAAAAATTGTACATAAATTAAGGGTTAATAAAAACAAAATCACGATCGCGTCACGTGTGTAACGAAAATTACCTATACAAAATGTATGGGTAATTGTCGTAACACAAAAGAATCAATTAACTTTTGTTTTTATTAAAGCCCTTAACTATGTACAATTTTTTTGAGCCTTACCCAGTTATCCGATAATTTTTCAACATTTGTGTTATTTTATATTTACTTGTATTTAATAAATTTTTATAGTTTTATATTCGAAAAAAAAACCACTTTCTGCCATGTTTCCGTTACGCGTCAAGTGGCGCTGGTACGCTCGAAAATGACGCGCAAAAGTGACGTTCAAATTTAGGTTTTTGAAATTTTAATTTTTGGATTTAGCCATAGTAGAAGAAGCAAAGTGATACATTTCAAAAGCCCAAACCAATTTTTGGTGGTAGTTTGCATGATAACGTAAATCATAATGTATTATAATTATAATTCAATAATTTATTATTATCATTCTCTTATTTTCGAAGTCACAGAGGGGAGGCGGCACACATTTTACTAATTTGGAAGTGCTTTTCGCGCAAATTATCCAGTTTACAAAAAAATATTAGAAACCTCAGTATCATTTTTGATGACCTATATCCATAGATAATCCACACGTATAGCTATAACAAAAAAAAAGAATTCCAGTTCTAAGTATAGGGAACCCCGCAAAATTCATTGTTTATTACTGTATTTTTGTGTGAAAATCTTAAGGCGGTTCACAGAATACAACTACTTACTAAGTTTCTAAGGCGCAGCGCAGACGACAGAGTTTTGTGCGATCGAGTCTGCGCAGCAATAAATTGTCTGAATGGCGCGCTGACAGTTTCCACGAAACTCTGAATGGAAATTCCTGGAACCTGTCAGCGCGCCATTCAGACAATTTATTGCTCCACAGACTCGATCGCACAAAACACTGTCGTCTGCGCAGCGCCTTATAGTTTCAGAAAAAAGTGGCTGTAACATACGATAGGATAGACAGACAGACAGTCTGACAGACATACAGTCAGTCGAACAAACAGTCAAACAGACAGACCATTACGATTTAGGCCATTGTGCTACGGAACCCTAAAAACAAGCGTATTGTATTTCACACTACTTATTCTTCTGTGTAACAAACAAAAACTCTTTTTCTGTGTCAGATTTAGTATTTCCTGAAGTAGAGCAACTACTCACACCGCGCAGCCTCACTTCGATTGGCCACGGATCTCCCCTCGTAGCTCGTAGCAACGTGAGCCTCTCGTACGGGAGCCTCGCTACGGTGCGGACGTCTACGCCGTAGCACTCGTAGCAACCTTGACACGATTTGGAGTCTCAGAATATTCTGACCGCGAATTCTGACATTCTGTGCACTTTTCAGTATTCTGTGTACTTTGTGTACTGTGACTTGATTTAGTGTGTGTTGTGGACACTGGCCCACGTGGAGTTTTGTGGTGAGTGTGTTTCGTCATCCGTATGTTTTGTACTTAGCATGTTGTCAATATTTATTTTCATTTTGTCATTATTATGGCTATTTTTCAGTCAATAAGAATTATTAATTTACATTGTTTTGGGTTCTTGTCTAGTTGTTTTATTATTTTAATCACAACTGCAGTGCAGTGAATTGACGTGTCTAAATGTATCAGCAGTTCAATGACGTTAAATTACACAAACGAATTTTCTATATTTAAGACACGTATGTAACAAGATATTGCCTAATTTATTTTCTTTCTTCATGAAAGCACTGGATATAAAGAAAAATCATATATCTGGACTAATTAGAAAATTACTAGTCAAGAGTCGTATGCGGAGGACTGGCCAGACATTACACAAGACCGAGAGTTGTGGAGGTTAAGAGGGGAGGCCTTTGCCCAGCAGTGGGATACATCTACAGGCTAAGAAAAAAAAAAAAAAGAGTCATTTATAGCCAGTTAGTGTATTGAGATCAAAATGCTTGAAAGCTAACCTGTCAATATGTGACGTCATTTTGGTTAAATGCTTAATTTTTATTTTGTTTTAGTAAACTAGCGTCAGCCTACGATTTCGTTTGCCTAAGATTTAAATGACCTATTTGATTATTTAGGCTTTGTGTTTTTCTACACATAATATTAATTTAAATAGTAAAAAATCATTCCCAATGGGGTAGGCAGAGCATACCCAACCTAAACTTATTGGCGACGATTAGTAGAAAAACCTGCAGTTTTAATTAAAAATTTAGTAAGTTAAACTATTTTTTAGTTTTAGTAAAATAAAACAAATGGACTGACCTTTTTATATTGAGTTCCAAACACACTGTTTTTCAACAAACTTTTGTGAAATAAACTAAAACTAAATGAAATAAACTTTAGATTGACATGTTTCGGGCTATTCCAAAGCTAGGAGCTGCGGCGGCTGCTGCCAGACGCGCACTGCGCGCCACCGGTCTGTTCGCGCCACTGCTCGTGCTCGACGAAACTAATATCGGTGCACGTCTACCCTCGTTTTTATCATCTTTTATATTACTGTCAAATGTAGGGTAACACCTAACATTAACAATAACACGTTTAAATAAATGTACATACATTTATTACCTATACCATTACTACGCCTGTATTTTAAAATGGGATAGACAGAGCACTCAAACGCTACATACAAATCCATTCACACAAATACAAAGACATGATTATTTCATGTTTTATAGCCACTTTCAGCCTATTTTTTAGGCTTTCAGTTAAGAGGCTCAATAATGACAGGTTGTAGCCTGTCGTCTAAAAATACAGCATAGCCTACCTCCTTAGTCGCCTCTTACGATATCAACGGAAGAAACAGAGAGATGTTTTTCTATATCCGACACAACATGTCATAGCAAACTACGCTTTAAAATATGCTAGCAGTAGCTACGTTACGTGAAATAATCTTAGTCTTGACTATAGAGCATTTCGTGTGCTTTGTCTACCTTTGGAAATACCGGCGTGGTGTATGTATGGGGCTTCAAAAGATGAAGACAATTTTTGCCGAACAGCGGTTAAAAGCAATAATGGTCGTGCATACGTAGATATATTTTTATTGCTGCCTGTTCGCGAACAATTGCAAAGGAAATTGTTTTCGCGTCACGTATCCTGACTTCATCGAAATGTAGGAAATACGGTTCATAATTTTATAATTCAATTCACCCGGGCTTGTAACGTACCCGTGTGTTGTCGGTTTTAGAATAACACCTCTGTAGCCTGTAATTCTTTTATCGCTTAGCATAAAACTTAACAAAAAGGGCAACAACTTTCGAATAAAAAAGTTATAAGGCCCTGTGTGGTATCGGGTATAGAATATTTCCCCATTTTCTTCGTGGGTTTCGTAAGAGTTATCACACACACACACACACACACACACACACACACACACACAATCACGATCATATTCCCAAATGAGGTAGGCAGAGCACACGAAACGCTACATAGACAAAATTATGAGAGGCAAATTCGTAAGAGGTGACTAAGGAAATTTTTGGTATGTTTTAAGCGACAGGCTATCAACCTGTCACTGTTATACTTCTTTTGTGCAACTTGAAATTTTAAAAATATGTTGTAAATGGCTGCGAAACATGCTATAGGCGCCCCCTTGAAGACCGCATCACTGAAAATTGGCAATACTTTTACCGCTGTCCTACACTCTATACGAAACTGTAACGCTAGTGTTGTTGCAAAGCAGTAGTAATCCCAATGCAATCCTTGGACAAAACGTAAAACTGTCACTAGAGTGTTTTCTCTTATTTATACATATCTCTAGATAAGCCGGTTTAAACCTTTGCGTCATATTGCGGGTGTCTTATTATTGTCTTTTATTCGAACAAATGGTGATTTCAAGGGCAAAGGCGCGTGATTCGAATTGGTTCATACATACATACATCACGCCTGTATTCCCAAATGGGGTAGGTTATAAACACTACATAAATCATAGAAAAACAAAACGATTCGTAGCCAGTTTCAGCATAATTTGAGATTTCGTCATAGATAGAAGAGGTATCTATCACAGTAACAGGTAGCTATTCTGTCGCCTAACATACGGCATAAGTATACTAAAACCTATTTCCATAGTCGCTTTTGACATCCACGAAAGAAAATGACGAGGTATTCTAAACCAGACACAACCCGGGCTTTTAAACATTGTACCGCAACTTTATTATTATTATTATCCACATTTATGGCATCGGCTTTCTTTATTAGACAAAGACAATTGTTTCCCGAAAGAAGTCTTAAATCAGGAAGGGACAAAAAGAATATCTTGCTCAGGTTTCGAGGGCATCTTGACAAATTGAGCTCCATTACAAACGATGTTGGGCTTCAGGCTGTTTTGGCATCGACAGTTGTACGAAAGAGTTGATTTACTTCGATAAGTTATTTAGTAGTTGCTGATTTGTTTTGTGATTGGAGGTTTTCTTTCGTTTCTTTGATACCAAACCAGATTTGTGACTTGTAAATTGTACATACATATATGCAATCACGTTTCTTAAATTCCAAATGGGGTAGGCAGAGACGCCAATCGTTACACAGACAAAACCATGGCTATTTCACGTGACACAGTCACTTTTACTATACATAATTTTAAAATCAGATGAGAGAAGTGTCACTATTAAGTGATAGGTTGCTAGCCTGTTGCCTAAAGCATACTTTAAGCTTAGTCGACTTTTAGTTTGGGAATAACACCTATCCTTTTCTTCTGTGGCTATCTAGACTATTTATATGATCAACACCGTAACGTCTAAATTTACAGATATCACGTTGCGTTTTTACGTACGCTGTATACTTCAGCAGGCTATTGCGTTAGCTCGGGTTAGGTACTTGGCTCCACAATACCAATGCATTTTACCGAACTAATAGGTAAATACCAAAAAAATACAGGAAACACTAAAACAGGAGTAAATAAATCACATGGCGGTGAACAAGACGGTTCATTAATTGAATAAAAAAGGTTTTTATGGATGTACACAGTAATACGAGCTCTACGTTCTAAAAATAAAGCATTAAAAATGATCCATTCGAAAGTAAGCAACCATAAAACACCATCAGTTATCATTACCCTCGCAATTGTTCAGAAGACGAGTCAACTACCGTCCATTCCTTTGTACAATCAAATACTCTTTTCATTCCGCTAAAGGCCTGAAAGCAACGGTTAAAAATTCAAAGGGTGAGGGTGCTCTTGTAGTTAGACTTTATGGGTAACGGGAACTCCGATTTTATGGCCCATACTGTAGTCGGGAGAATTATTAACAGTAGGGACGGCGAAAATGTTGCGGCACGTAAAACTGTGGCGTAGTCTTTGTTACGTCACTCGCTGTATTATTTTTATCTATTCTGATGTGAGATACAGTCACTAGCAACAATATCTGACAGGTTGCATAAATATCTGATATCGCGCTGTGAGTTAAGATGGCTCGAGAAAAGGAGAAGGGGTACGAGTATGTGCAGTAATATTTTTTTAGGCCACTTCGGTATCCGAGGAGCGAAGGGGGATGGCGACACGTCTAAACTAAGGCCAACCAGACGAGATAAAGAATGTAAACAAAGTTTCAGAGGTTGACGCCATAACTGCATACGAGTGATAAGGATAGAGATAATAATCTGACTACCGCCACGTAACTCAGTAACGGTACCATTGTTTATGTTTATTATCTCGTCTGGTTGGCCTTACTTTAGATCAGTCGCACTTCACCTTTCCGCGTTGCTCCCGGTGCGCCGATTACTCCCACTAGTTTTGCTGAGATATCTGAAATCACTGCGCGATGTATGATTTTATTACTAGGAGCAAGACGAGTCACATATTGCGGCAAATTTGCTGATGATTGTAGTTCTGTTTTGAACCGTATACCGTAAGATGCGACTAAGGATAGGTTGAGATCATGATTTAAGCGACAGGCTGGCAACCTGTCACTATTATACCTCTTTCATCATTTTTAGGGTTCCGTACTCAAAGGGTAAAAACGGGACCCTATTACTGAGACTTCGCTGTCTGTCTATTTGTCCTGTCATCAGTCTGTATTTCACGAACCGTGACAGCTAGAGAGTTGAAATTTTCACAGATGATGTATTTCTGTAACCGTTATAACCAGGGGTCGGATTTTTCATCGCATGATCTGTCTGAGGCAAGAAAACTATGGAGTCGATATTAAAATTAAACTTTTAATTCATATTCATACTCATACTCACTAATTTTCTTAGTCCCGTAAGACTTTGCCCCTTGTGCAGGTTAACAGATTAAAAATGTTAATCGAAAATTAATCTTACTGAATAAAATTAAAATATGGAAAAATTTGCCATTATTTACTCGTTTTACAATTGTAATTTTGAAATGGACAATGCACATGCCATACCTTGTCGAGATTTTGAGGCACTCATTCCTGTATCTACAAGCTTTATAGATATTGGAAACTACACTTTAGACCTTTAGGAACTTAAAAGATGGTAAACAATCTTGACATGTCTTTGTATTTAAATTTAAATTTAAATTTGTATTGAAATACACAGTCTAAAAATGAAAATCGTTACACTATACAATTCAATTATGAAAGTAAATGATTTTTTCATACCTAAATTGTAAAATGTAAAAATTTTGGTTTTTAAAGTGTATGTTTAAATAAAAAGACACGTCAAGATTGTTTACCATCTTTTAAGTGCCTAAAGGTCTCTAGTATAGATGCACAAAATAAAAGTAATGTTTTATTTTACTTTATTTTTATTAACAATGTAATTTATTTCTACTCATGACGATTTATTATATTTACAATTTAATTTCATTCTTAATTAAATGAATGAGTATGAGTATGGTTTAAATAATAATTTAATTTTAATATCGAATCCATAGTTCCCTTGCCTAGGATCATGCGATGAAAAATCCGACCCCTGGTTATAACAAAAAATACTGAAATCAAAATAATAATAATTAAGGGGGCTCCCATAAAAAAAAAACGTGTTTTTTGCTGTTTTTGGTATGGAGCCCTTCTTGCGCGAGTCCGACTCGCACTTGGCCGGTTTTTTTACCTAAAATTATACTGAACTACTAATCATGATTTTGACTACGCGTTTTATGTGCACCCATTCGGGAATACAAGCGTGATGTATGTAGGTATGGTTTTGGAGATGAGATCAAAACCACAGTTAAATTTAGAGGCAGTGTCAGTTTCCGATGGGCGCGGTTACACGGTTCGAACCGTCGCATAAAAAATTCAAAAGGGCCCATGAATAAACTTCCACTGAGGACTATAAAGCTGGGCGAGCGGCGAAGCCTGCAGCTCCTTGTTACGGCACAAGTGATGAACGATATGCAAATAATTAACTGACAAGCGATTGAAAAGACAGCGCTAAATTCTACATACATGACGATGTTTTGCTAAGGGGCTAGGCACAGTGTACCAAAAGGTACTGCGTAGACGAAGCCATGGATATTTCGCGCTTTATAGATACTTCCAGCATGCACCCGTGTGGTGCCGGGTTAGAATAGCACCTCCCCCTTTCTTCCCGTGGGTGTCGTAAGAGTCGACTCTGGGAAAGGGTTAGTGTATTGTGGGCGATGGGCTAGCAACCTCTCACTGCAATATCACGTTTAACCATCTGGATACCCTGAAATTGCTAAACGTGGCACTGAATTTTTGAATTCATGTGCTCTGCCTACCCCTCTTGGGAATACAGGCGTGAGAATATGTATGTATGTATGTATGTAGCTTTTGCCCGCGGCTCCGCTCGCGTTATATTTGAAATAATTTTTTACACCCTTGGTTACATTATTTATTGACGATTACCAAGGATCTCTATTTTTTTTTCAAAATGAAACGTAGCCTATGACAATTCGGAAGAATGTAGCATTCTAATAATGTTTTTTTTAATCGGCCCAGTACTTTTTGAGCCTACACTACAAAGATACAAAAATACAAACAAACGAACAAACTATTCTTTCCTCTTTATAATATTAGTGTAGATATTACAGAATTACGACATCACATTAGAAACCTGAAAAAATATTAGTGTTTCTACTATGTTATTATTATTAATATATACCTATTGTACATAATTAATATACCTTTCTCTTGAATCATTTTATTAATAACAAAAAACGCATCAAAATCCATTGCGTTAATTTACAGTTCAAGAGATTAGGGGCAGCAGCGACTTCGTAGTGACGATAGTTAACATAATTGTGGCCACGTAAGAAATGAAGATGCGTTCCAAACCCGACACCACACTTCAAGCCTTTCTACCTAAATAAAAAAGACATAATAAATTATAAATCAAGCCGCCAGAACTTATGAAGAAAGCCACCGAACAATCGTATTTAACTAACACACCCGCTGCCCTATAACTTATTCACAGAATCCTCCCGGGGTACCAAAACCTGGTCGTAAGATTTCCGAACGGCAGCGTAAGGGTTATCGGGCGATTGTGCCCGAGGCGTGATTATCGCCAGAAGTGTGGCCCCTTTTTTAGGGTTTCATTATGAAAGGAACCCTTCTGCGGGTGTGGTGTTTGCCCGGCTACGGTTACTTTAAGAATAAACATTTATAGGTTTTTTGGGATGAGTGCTGAAGGAGCGTTGGTTATTTTGAAGAGTTTTTTAATCGAAATGTCACTTACTTCTAGGTAGGTAGTTGATTTGAAAAATAGCAATCAGCAAACGATGTGTGAACTTTACTTAGAACAAACATACTTTTACCACTCTGAGCGAGTCGACATCATTATTGCTGGCCGTAGGTACAGTCACCAGCACCAATATCTGACAGAATAGGCCTGTATGAATATCTGATACGACTCTATTACCAGGGGCAGTAGGATGTGTCAGATATTTTTTCATGCTTCTACGTGACAGATGTTAATGCTGGTGACTGTACTTCAGGAATAAGTCCGCTTTTGAACTTAACCACTTTAAGTGCATTTTCTTTGACGTCTTTTTTTTACTTTAAAGATCTTAACTTAACTTTTTTTTACTTTAAATAACTTGTACTCGCAAAATTTAACATATTTTTGTATAAATTTACATAATTGTTTTAAGTCTAGCTAGCGTATAACGTACGCAGAATATTAAGGTTCGCAGCGTTAAATACAAACCGGTTTACTACTACCTGATGGATTTCGTCATCATTATCACCCTAGTCTTTAATGGGACCAAAAACAGCACAGAACATGACTCACCGAGAATATTTTCACAAGCAGTAACACTTTGTTTGATCTAGAACTTTCTACACATTTAGGGTTCCGTAGTAGGGTTCCGTAAACCTATCGACCTCATTCGGCCTGCAGCGTGATTTCCGCCTAAAGTGAGCTCTTATTTATTATGCCAGCACTCGACTCACATAACATGTTTCTAGGTTGAATTGCATGTTTAAAAGTGGAATAGTATAATATACAACATACAATCCATTTCTTCCGTGGGTGTCGTAAGTGGTGACTAAAGAAATAGATTAAGGTATATTTATTTTAAGGGATCTCATACTTCTTAATACCGACTTATCTTACTTAAACCTAAAAATTATGCTAAAAGTATTTATATAAAATTAAACTTAAACAATAACATGACAATCTAACGTGACGTAGATTTTTATGTAACATATTAATACTTCTGTAGGTAGGACTTCCTAAAGTAAAATAAGTTTGGACTTCCTCAATTAAAAGTTTTTTAAACGTCAGCAGTTTAACACGTGCCTTGCTAACTTTGCAAAAATAATTTTATTCACTACATCCATTAAGTAGCCGAACAAAAAAATTGTCTACTAGGTAATAAATTAGCCATTTTCGCGTAAAGCTTCGTAAAAAGTCGTTTCACTTCTCATATTAGAGACCATTTTAAGAATTTGAATAATAATGAGAGTTACTTACTCTTCGGCTCGAACCTAAAAATCGAAATGTAAACATTTTAGGCGTAATTTCTAACTTTAAAGTTGAACATAATTCCCAATTTTAAGACTTGTTTTTTTTTTTATTCGAAATCAGCATTTTTTAGAGTATTCAATTAAGTATGTTAAAGTTAGGTATAGCAAAATCCTAGTCTCAACATAAGTGCTGCCATCTATTTTTGACAGATGTAACTTGTATGTCTTGTATAACCGTTTTCAATATTAAAATACAATCAACTGCCACATGAGTTTTATTAGGTTATGGGCTCAGACCTTATTTTCTATTGCAAATTAAAGTGATTCAGATTAAACTAGTTTACTGTGTTTTGATTGCGTTGTAAAAAATAGTTTCGAATTTCATTGCAAGTGTGTCAATGTTAAAGGGCAGAGAAAAATTCGATGACTGGGCGTATTATATGAGTTTTATTAAACTGGATCAAACATACAATAAATACTTTGCTTTGTTGGAAAAGGTGTAGTTTTCTTGTTCGTGCTAGAAATTTCAGGAACTATTTTATAGGCTTCAAACTTTGCGAGGTTCCTCGTATAATGAAATGAAGCAAGAAAAGAACATCACCATTATCCTTATACTTTTAGTTTGGTACTAAAATCCTTTAAATTACTGACGATAAAGTACTGACATTTTGAGAGCGGTTTCAACTTCAAAAACCTCCAAAATCACCAAAAAACAAAAGATAATCATGTTACCAAAGTAATTAGGCTTGTCACTGTCATATCGCATCTATTCTGGTACGCGCTTTTTCCTAGCCACCGAAAGGGGAAGCGTGCCCAAATTGGAGCATGCAGAGTGACAGCGGGGGAAAACGCCGCGTCATCCAATCATGACGCGAGTCGCGCGGAATTTGGAGTAATAGTGAACACGCTTAAATAATAAATTCCAGGAATAAAAAAAATATGGAACAGACATGTAGATACGTGAAAGATATTGCGCGAATTTCTTAAATTTTCCTTTTTGTACATTCAGCTCACTTTTAGACGGCCGGATAGCCTAGTGGTTAGACACTGACTACGAAGCTTGAGCTCCTTGGTTCGATTTTCGGTTGGGGTGGTGTGTGAATAACACAAATGTTTGTTTAAGAGTTATTTTTATATTTCACAAATCATGCCTCGAAAAGGGAAGGGATTTGCATAGCAGTGGCACACTCTTATAGTCAGAGGAAAAATGATTGTTATGTCATTATGAAAACTTCTTGCGAAAGTGTTTTAAGCTTAAGAATCACATCGATTAACGGTACGTTATTGCTATCAAATGAATAAGTTCTAACCCATCGAAGACCGTTGTGATAATAAGCGGAATATAGACTTAAACTAACTAACTACTGCGTAAAGGGAGCTTTCCATGTAACGTCAGATTAAATGAGCGCCTCATAATTATATAACGCTATTAAATCATTAGACGGATTACCCGAATACAAATCGACTTCAAAGCATCCAATACCAATTAAGAGGAAAAACAATTAAAGCCGTCTAAAGCAACAACTGGCCCGTTCAGCCATATAAAGCACAAAGGAAAAAAACAAAATCCCCACACAGATGCCTACAAAACGGCACTCAAAGAAAACAATAGCACTTAATTAATTTTCTTTTAGGATAACATAAAGGAAGCACGAAAGAAAGGGACAGTGTACTGAATACAAACATGAGAAAAGCGGATGAAGTTTCACAAAAGTGCGCTGTCGCAAAACAAAGGAAATCACCCCTTGTGTTAACGTCACAAGGTCCCTGTCACCCGCACAATGGAGACGGCGAATCTGTTAAGGCAAATGGTAAGCTTAGACCACTACATTGAGGATAAATGTCAGGAAGGAATGCCCCTGGAGACGCGCCGTAATTATGGAGGTGGATAAGATAATTCTTGCGGATTTGATGGGAGTCTTAGCGAAATGATTAATAGTTAAACAGTCGATTACGCGCGACGCTAAAGATGAGAGGTATTAAGTCACGGTCGGGTTGATTCGGCGTTTGAATAGAGAACGGCGAAGGAGTCGAAACAATAACTTAGAAGAACAAACTATATTTTATGTAAACCATAGTTTTTATTTAGATACGCGACGACATATGAACTTTGGATGGACTAAGAATTATTCTGAGATTGGAGCAATTAAATACTACGGCGGTCTTTTAATCCAAATATCAATACAAATACACCCAAAAACGTACGCTTCCTGTTTTAAAAACTTTAATGTTGATACTTGAATCATAATGCCCATTATTATTATTAAACTTAATGTTAGCTGTTGCCCGCAACGTTGTCTTTGTAGAGATGTTTGTATCGCAATCCCACGGGATCTATGCGTTTTTCCAAGATAAAATGTAGCCAATGTATTAATCTTGAGTGAAAGTTTCCTCAATTTAAAATTACCTACATCGAAATTGCTCCAGGTACACATCACACACACACTCACTAACTACAATGTTAGAGTGATTTACAGCTGAAAATTTAATTTCTGTACATCGTTAGGTAAAAGGGTAAATATTCGGACTTTTTTTATCAGATTTCTTAAGAAATTGGTAAAATAAATGTGCTATTTAGTGTCTGTGCCTTATAGATAGGTACACACTAGACTATTATATACAAATTTTTCAAAGAATCTGATAAAAAAAGTGTTGAGAATAATGACAGCGGTTCAAACGCCCGAATATTTACCCAAAAATTTGTTAAGCACAGATAGGGTACATTGTTGCCTTATGTTGCCGTAACTGTATCTGTGGCACTGGCACGAGTGAAACAAAGGCAGTTACTCCAGCCATTACTGTTCCCGTTTGAAGTTTTAAATCTCGAACGCAAACGTAACAAATGTTTGAAGTTAGGCCACAAACGGCACAGTTTTGTTACAAGTAACGCTCGAGTTTGGTTTGCTTCCAACTTTTAGTTGTCGGACTAGCAGACTGTTTGGACCCTTGAAATGTGACGCTAGTTAGTGCTTCGATCTTATTTATTGGTGTTTTCAAAGCTGTAATAAATAAAATGTAATAAGTTTAGCCATTCGCGTGTAGTTTCACATTACACACCACACATTGTATGAACTGTTACGGTTCATCGCGTTGGGTCGTGGCGTATCACTAAGTACAAGTAACGGACATCCCTAGCGCGTCGTTTAGAAAAATAAACAATTGACGTACGATTCATTGCGAATATTCAATTTAAGTTAATTAAAGTTTTATGTTAGTAAATTTGCTTTGAGATTCGAGAAAGGACATGGGCTACTTCTTATCTCGGGAGGATATATTATGTTTCATTTAAACGGAGCTTTTGTCGTTGTGACTGCTCTTATCAACTCACTGATAAGTTTATAACAAGTAAATAATCTATTAAAGTTCCCATAGACGGAGTAGCGGGCAACTTCTAGTTATAACATAAACACCAAACTTAGAGTGTAAAATCGTCCCACTTGCCCGTTAGATTTTTTTAAACATCCTTTCAAGTTTTCTTACAATATAGCGCTGTAAAACTGAGTTAAGCCATTCAAAACTGTACCGTACTTGGTTTCAGATGCATAAAGTGTCAAAGTTTGTCGCTACAAAATATTGTGTCGCAATATTCCGACAGACTCGGATTACAATGAAGGTACACGTAGCGTACATAATAAAATACACCTGAACTCTTTGTCCCAACTGATTTTGTGTGGCAACATTGTTACACACTTTATAACCAGCAGTGTTGCCCGTCTCAAAATTTAAGACGACAAAAGGAAACTTCTAGAGGTAGAGTACGCTCGTACTTCGCTTGGCGAGATTATGTTTGTGGTTTTACATAGTCGCGATGAGGTTTATTTGCTTTACTCTGTACTATATCTATATATATAAAACTCAAAAGTGACTGACTGACTGACTGACTGACATAGTGATCTATCAACGCACAGCCCAAACCAATGGACGGATCGGGCTGAAATTTGGCATG
>BHDV01027320.1:35254-61547 GCA_005406045.1 Adoxophyes honmai
TTCCATTTTTTAATTACGAATATAATTTTTTGTTGTATCGTTTCTAAGTGGGTAATTCTAAAAACTTTCAGTGTCGCCCTCGTATTGAAAAATGAAAAAGTGGCCACGAAACGTGAAATAGTCATGGTTTTGTCTATGTAGCGTTTTGTGTACAAACCCCATTTGGGAATACTGGCAAGATGTACCTATGTATGTGTGTGGGAATTGGTTAAATAAAACCGGAGTCCTTAAAGAACTCGTTCTTTTTATGGTAGGCTTTTTATGCCTCAACCGTTGGAGTAGACGACTTTTTGAGCGGGGACCATGGATCTACTTAGACTCCCTTAATTGATGATCTTTGCAACGCTGGCAAGAGCTGATGGGAGTGGCGTAGGGTCGTGCTCCGTGGCGTGCCATGAAAGATGCCTATGTCCAGCCAGTAAACAAGCATAGGTACGCTGCTATTGATCAAGATTCCCAGACACCGTAAATAAAATCATGAAACTACACAACATACTATAACTTTGTACGCGAAAATATTTTTTTCAAAGATCCCATGGCGTTATCTCCTCTGGTTGGATTAAACCGCCAAGTGTGCTATCGGCGTGAATATAATAAATACCGACGCATTTCCGATCGGCTTACTTTGGCCTCCCTTTGTGCAAAGTAAAGGCTGGATGGTGACCTCTATAAATCTCCCATTCGATCCTGTCGGAGGTCAACTAAGCCACAATACGTCGAGGCAAGCGATACGCGGTAGCGATTTCACGTGACACTGATACCAGCTGACTCCTGCAAAGATTAGTGAATAATAGTGATACTTGCATTTATAAGAGTAATTAGGTATATAAAAAATGATGACGAATATTGTAGTCGTCAGCATCATAATTGGCGAAAAAGTTATGCAAAAGGCAACTTAGGTTTAAAATTTACATGAAAATGCTGAATTACTGTTACGCATTTAAAACATTTAGAATACGTAATCTAGTTAAGGGATCCCTTGTAATGCCAAAATGTAACTAATGATTGGATGTAGTATTAAAATGTTTACTACTAAGTACTAAAAGTAACAAAAAGACACCATCATTTGTACGTAATTAAAGTGAAAACATCTCCGAGATCACAACCTCGCGGAAAAGTGCCCAAAAGTCTGGCGGCGTTCCCTCTCTGAAGGGCGATGCCAATTCGTTGTCCAAAGAAGGCACCTAACTAGGCACCTAATCAGGAATTCCTGATGTTCTTGATGTTTTCTCCCCTTCGTCTTCTGCCTTACACCACGGCCCCCAATCGTGAGGGAGGGAATTTTTGTATCGCGCCCTTAGTTATGCTAATGCGATGCGAGTGACCGGGTCGAGAACGAGCGAATATATTGCGGTCTCACTGCTACTATGAATAAATTTTTCAACGTTATCGGTCTATTGGCGACGTGGTGGTTTCCAATACGCTCGGCACTGAGCTAAGACGCATACTGATTGAGTCTAATTAAAAAGAAAATGAACCATCGGTTGACTTCTTTTTCCTATCTGAATGAAATTTAAGACAAAGGGAGATCTACAAACAGATAGTTAAAATGTAAATTATTTTCGAAACTTCACTTGCTCGATGAAGGACAGAATCACGTGACGTCACATTGACTTAGTGGCGCTAGGTTCGGTACATTAGCGTTTCTTCTGTAGATGCGACAAAAATTAAGAGTTTATAATTACGAAGACTAGCAACATAAAATAAGTCATAGTTTTATCTATTTTGTGATGTGCTCTATCTGCATTAAAATTTAATGTCTAGTCTGTCTCAAACTTGAGTGAGTTTAACATCATTTGCTAATTGGATTATACTTAGGTACCTATTTTCGCAATTATAACGATGGTAAAAAGATTCATAGCCACTTCAACTCCATTTGCAAGAGCAGATAGATGCTCTCAAACCGTTTGTGTAAACTCTAAATAAAATGTTGGATATTCGTGAGTGGAGTTCTCCAAAAAATATTGAGAGAATATTTTATTGACCTACAGACAACCTTAGAGTTACGCAGAACTCGTTAGAAACTTTACTTTTTCTTTAATGTTTTAACAGAATTAGTCGTCTCCAACTTTGTAGGGTACTTTTGAGGACATTACTTGGCCCTTTTAATGCCATAAACTTAAGTGTTAAGTCACTTTGTTTACATTTATGTGAAGTTTTTTTTAGCTGTTCGTTACAGCACTTTAATAGTAAAAGGAATTAATTTGAAACATTTGTTACCAGTGTTTCACTAAGTTTTCGTAGCTAATTAGGCACCGACCCAGGTATCATATTAAAAATACGCATAACTTTTTTATCGAGCCTAACTTTTTAGTCGAGCTTAGTCTGACATTTTTCGGGCTAATCCGTACCCCTTTACCTAAATGTGGCTGCTGCTGCCAAAAGCGCACTGCGCGCCACCGCTCTGTTTGAGCGACTGCTCGTGCTCGAACTAATACCGGCGCACGACTACCCTCATCACTATCGTCAATTATATTATTCTCAAATGTAGGGTAGCACACGACACCAACATCACTTTGTAAAACCCGAAACATGTCGAGCTAAACTCGATTGAAAACGTTAGTTATCAATACTGACCCAGTTCTGTTGATAACCATAAACGTTTAGTTTCGAATAAACGGTTGTCTTTAACAGAAAAGAAGTAGGTACTCGTGTTGATGTCTAATTAAACCCGTATTAAAAATTAGAAATAACTGCCTCTAATTGGTAAATACTTGTATGAGAAACAATCACGAAGGCATAAAAAGTTATTTTTCTGTTTAAAAATTGTGCTTATTTGCTTTTGTTCCAAGTGAAACCGCCGTCTGATGTGATTTTACTCTAGGCTGGAGGTTTAAATTTCAATTTCCGCTCGGAAGAGATAAATTTTCGAGGTATACTGCCGCCGTATCGAAAAACAACGTTCGTTTGCTGTTGATTTTTTACTCTGGGTAGGTGTCTATTCTATCATTTTTATTGGTCATGCTTTATGTATGTTCCGTGTGCAACACCTCTCCTTTTTTTCTGTGGATGTCGTAAGAGGCTACTAAGGACATAAGTTAAGGTATATTTTTGGCAACAGGCTAGCAACCTGTGACTATTATACCTGGCAATTCAAAACCTAAAAAAATATGCTTGAAAAGTGACCTTAAAACGTTATGCTTTAACTTGAAAACGGTTTCACCGATTTGATTCATCTTTTTTAAATTTAATGATAGTTAAAAATACGGGAACTAATTTTAAATTGAACCTAGCTCGACATGTTTCTATTTGCGTTTCAAAGGCACTCCCTGCATATTTTTATTTTTTTGTATACTATAGTGACAACTTGCTTGTCTGTTCTGTTGCCCAAAATACATCTTAGCCTATATCCTTAGTCGCCTCTTACGACATCCTCTGCTACTACCACTACATTTAGGTAAGTAAAAATGAATTCCTCGCTTTGCGACTTGAATTTACCCGCTCTTTCGTTTGATACATTCGAACCTTACCCATCCCATCGTGACAATAACCAGTGAGTGCATAATTGATGGCAGTCTGTTGTTCCCAATAATCCGGTCCCAAATGATTGAATTATAAACGTCGCTGCCCGCTAAATGGGATCCATTTAAAACTGCTGATGGCACATCGGTGTTGCGTTGTTACGAATTTGATAATTACCTTTCATTTGTTTAATGGTCAGTGACAGAAGATAATGGATGTTGATAAAATGATGGAATGTGATTTAGTATTTTCGTTTATTAAAAGATAATGCTCCCACGCCGCCTTATCATTTTTGCGTAGCTAAAATATTGTTTGTCCTTCCATACAGGTGTAACAAATACCCAGGTGATACGCAGAGGTATAAGTAGCTCTGGAATCTGTCAAGTGTTTTTTTTTTCAATTTTTTTACGTGTTAACCCATTACTGTTATAACTTACAATGTTAAGCTTTTTTCTCATTCGATGTAGTGAGGCTTTTTTCTTTCAATTAGTATTTTTGGCAAATTGATTTTATCCTCCTAACGACCGGCGTCAAATTATGTGCAGTTCAAAATTTCCTACATTAAGTAAGTAATTTCTCTCCATTAATCAAGTAGCCTACATTACACATGTAGTTTATGACTACCTAGTACTCGCATAGGTTTTATTAATTTGTTTAAAAGGTCTATTTTCCCGAAAGTTCCAAGTATAAAACAAAAGAATTTCGCTTAAAATGCGCGAGACGGTGGAACCTTTCGGAGAATGAAGGCAATGTCGTTGGAATAATATATGCAGCCCGCGACATGAACGTGGTTCTTTCCCATTTTTCAATCCGACAAGCGCGACTGAGCGACTTTAATCGGCTAAGCCGCGGGATTAACTTTTTAAGGTGCCTTAGGAAATTTTCACTTGTGGATTAGACCCGTCAGATTTTGTCAGCGGCCCCGTCAAGAAGTTTTTCGGCGGAATAAGGGTGCTAGAGATTTTACTTGGATTTGGAGTAGTGATGACATTAGTTGTAGAAAATTATCAAAATGGAACTCGAGTCCACACGTCATATACCCGAAATACTTTTTCCATATTGTTTAGGTTTAATTTGCACAGAGCAGGCTAACAACGTGTCACTATTATACCACTTTAGTCTAACTAAAATCTTGAAAATATGCTAAAGCGTAATATTAGTACTAGTCCCACTAACATCGGTTTGCAAATGTAATTCGCATTTTGAATAAGCTGAGCCATCGCCACAAAACGCTCGCTCTAACCAATTACGTGAATAAAATCATCATCCAGCGAATTGCGCAAAAAGCGAAATGGCCTTAGTAGCATTTGACTAAATAAATTTGCTTTTCTCATTCCGAGTGGCGGCTTTTACGCTATAAATGTACGGGCCATATCGAGGAAGGCTGCAGAGGTGTTTGTATTTTGTATTTTCTTTTCAGTCTGCCTATTTATAATTACGGACGCGTAGGAATTACCGAAAGGTTGAGATTATTTTAATTACTCGTTATCTTTTTCATTCCCGTCATAATAAAATTAAGAACGGGGATTAGTATACAAGGAATATTAACCAAAATTCTTTTAACGGGACCGCTATCTAATGGTTTTAGATACATTTAACTTAAATATGACGTCTGTATTCAAAAGGGGGATAGGCAGAGGTCACAAAACGTTACATGGACAAGGACTGGTCTCTTCATATGTGATCATCAATCATCACTCAGGTATAGGTAAGTTCGGTTGATCACTCACAAAAGCTACTTTGGTGTGTAAACTTATAAAATACTCTATACTAACACTATCCTTCAAATATCTTCCATATCACGCCTCACGCCCCGACATATCAAACGATATATTTTGTTTCGGGAAGTAGGTCGCACAGAGCTGAACTTTTTGGCGTTGTGCATAAATTACAGTTCGCACAATATTATTCCACTAGTAGAGAAATGTTTCAGCATATTTCTTCTTTGCACTACATTTCCGAAATTTAACGCGGACCGCGGCCGAAAGTTCAGTTTATTCGGTGTTCTGTTGCTTCGTTACTTTTACTGCTTTAGAAATGTTGGAATTAATATGCAGTTCCGGAACTGTAGTAGAAATACATTGTAAATGTTGAGTTTAGGTCTATAAATTACTATAACCAGCATAAATGGATCTACCTTGAATAGAACTATGTGTCATTACTTAACAATAGATTGCAGCTAAAGGCACGATGTCACAAAGTTTTTTTTTCATCCCTGTAAACACAAAAACTCACAATCGAAAGGTGCATTTCAAGCTTACGCAGCCAAATATTATAAGACAATCAAAAATATTAAAAAATCCACAACATAAGTTTTACCCGCATCGTGGCCCAACCCACGCCGGTTTTTGTATCAGTGCCTATCAATTTCATCAACCGTTAAATTTTTCCACAAAATAAACGCATAATCTCGAAAAGCTCTCACAAAAGCGATCGGTCTCCAACGGCACTCAGTCCCAATACAGGTTAATATTTTACATTTCCAACGGCCCCGTTCGAAGTCACCAGGATGGATCTGATTAAAAATAAATCCAGCGGGATTCCTGTTTTCCATTAGCAATCCACGTATGTGCCAGGATTAAAAATAACGGATTACTGTCCCACTTTTCAATTTCGGAACGGGCTTAAAGTCATCCCTAATTCGGGGAGCTGGGTGGAACGCTCAAGCATTTTTGAAATCAACCAATCAGAAACGGATATTTTACGCGACAGTTTGTTTACCTTCCATCCGTTTGAGCTCGAGTAAAGCTGGGGCCACATTAATGAAAATCCGATCCGTTCTATTCTGTCGATGATTGTGTGTATATGTCCTAATTAGGTAGGTGTTGGATACATTGAATTGTAGAGATCTGTAAACAATTGAGCAGTTGACAATAGTGTACTATGACTACTATCGTCACATCAAGAATGTACATACGTTCCTACATACATCACACCTATATTAATTTGCCAACGTTGTAGGCAGAGCACACGAAACACTACACAAACATAATCATTACTATTTCACGTTTCGTCGCCAATTCTATAAGCAAAGACGTACTATTCATGACAGGTTGCTAGCCTGATCCATGGAAGAAATGGAAAGGTACTATTGTAAAGACACCACGCGGCACACGGGTTCAAATTTTCACCGCCCACAAACAATCAAAATGAGCGATATTGAAAAACAACAAATACCTGCTATTTCCTGGAAAGCCAGTCGAAATTAGTTTCCGAAGCTGTAAGTTGAGCCAAGAACTGTGGCCGGGAGCAAACGAAAACAATATGAGGGAAGAAAACATTCTGCCGCTATATTGAACGCCGCGCGAACCTGGATAAATTTGGATACGGCATATTTGCTTGTCGCAAGCTTTATCTCAAAATAAATAAGACGTTTTTAATGAAACGACTGTTTTTGTATTCTTAATTCCGAAACTAGGTTTAAGTTTAAAGAACGTTTCTGGTTGCAATTGTTCGTCGCAGTTTAATACGGCAAAGCGGCTAGCTTTGGACACCTTTGCGCCTGGAATGGCGCGGGTCAGTGTGTGTGACTGATTTTATTTGTACTCGTATGTTGTGTTTTTCTGTTTTATGAGACATGGTGACTTTGTTTTTTAAACATGATTTCCCATAGTAAAAAAGGAAAAGAACTTTGTTAATCGTAAATATCTTAGTATAGGTACTTACGATTTATGGTACAGCCGTAACAAAATGTTTAAGCTTTGATTGATCCTCTCCCTAGTCACGGATAGAGATTTGTTTTGTTCGTGTATTTATGCAAATATCAAAACTATGCACGTACCTAAGTATTTTATGTTCTTATTTACTTGCTGTATATCAAATCTTTTTATCAAATCTTTCTTTCTTCTTTCTTTTTATTAAATCTCAATATCAAATCTTTTTCTTTCTCGGTATACTCTGAACAGACTGGTCATATCCATTATGTTTAGGTACGTAGAATTCTGAAAGACTCGTTGGACTACATCGCCACTCGTTTCGCAGATTTGTTTTTCTTGAGCATTCATTGACAGTGACTGACAGACTACCTTTTATCTGGTCGGTCCATCTCATCGGTGATATTAGTCTAGCTCTGATACTCTTCCCTGAACAACGAGGCAATCAAATCAACAAAGTAGGAAATTTTTTGTAGTCTAACTGAAATTGATGAAATTAGGTTTAAATAACCGAATAACCTATGATTATTCGGTTTCAATCAAATAGTTCAGGTTAATATTTGACTCGGGTTGACGGGGAAGCACCATTCAATAATTTAATATGATACAATATCCGTGGCATGGGTTAGTTTCAGGAAATTAATAATATAGCGAAAGCTGTTGTACAGATTTGGTACTTTGGGGGTATATCATTAAATAATAATGATCATTCATGTTTTTAAACTAAAAGGAAAATACATTATCGTCACTTTATTGTGACGCGTTTTTAATAGATAATGTAATTTAAGAGAAAGGTTTGTATGTGTAATACATGCTTGATATTGTAGAGAAACACTGATAATTTTAGAGATTTCTAGTTGTGATGTCGTATTTACGTATTTTTAGCACTTACAATATAAACGCTACTACTTACTAGTTAGATCAAAATAACGCACTACAGTATTGGATAACTTAAAAAGGTCTTCGGTAAAAAATTTAACGTTGTACCTATAAAGACATTCTCTAGTTTATTTAAATCAGCATTGCACCGGTGCGAAATCGGACTAGGACACTAGCGCATGTTTAAGTAAACTATTTTTATATCTTTTAAAGGAGAAGTACCTAAATAAGATCCAAATCCATAAATTATGTTAATAACACATATTGAAAAACATCAGAATATTGCTACTTTTCATAATAAACAAATCTTCAATCGAGACTGGGCAAGCGGGATCATTATCCTGAAAAATCTCCTTTACAGCATTAATTCTTGTTAAAATGTACGTTTTGCACAAAGGCTAGTACGTTAATCAAGGCAAGGGGTCAACCTGAGCACTCGTAGCCAAATAAGCTTGACACTCGTCGACCAATTTGATTTCCCTTTCAAGTCGCTGTCGTGAGGGAATCGGGGGAGGGGAGAGGGTCAACTTAGACTGGTCGTTGCTGAAGGGACAGCATTTTCATGTAAAGAATCCAATTAGTCGACGACAGGTGGGGCACAAGCTGTTTATAACAAAAACATGCCCAAAGGAAGTGGGGGCTAAATGCTTTGTCGGTTTCCTTTTGATGTTAAATGTAAGGGCAAGATTTATCGCTTTATTTTTTTTACATAGAATTTTTTTTTGACACGTTTCCTAAGTTTGTTTTAGATCTAAAGACGAAGGAAGCGTGGAAGCTTTCACGCCAGCAGAAAGTCTGTTAATTCTCAAAGGCACAAACGAAGTCTGAGTGTCGATTCAAACAAACAATAAAAAATGTTAGTGTTGGAATAAAAGTTACTCTTTACAGTTACTGGCATATAATTTAACAAGATTTTTGTAGTGGGGATAAGTTCGCGCATCCCTTTTTCTAGATACCTAAGGGCCTAAGAAATCTTTAGTCGCCTCTAACGAAACCCACGAAAAAAATTGGAAAGACTAAATACCTATAAATAACTTACATCATACACTATAGTATAATTTTCAAAGCGAAACGAAGAGTCACACAGAAAAAAACCACGACGATATTTGCGTTTCACAACCACTGCGAGAGAAAATAACTTCTGAGTGAGTTTCAAAAAAATTGTACATAGTTAAGGGCTTTAATAAAAACAAAAGTTAATTGATTCTTTTGTGTAACGACAATTACCCATACATTTTGTATTACCCTTAATTTATGTCCAATTTTTTTGAAACTCATTCCTCTAACGTTTCGTCTTATTCTACTTTCTTCTTCAACATAGCTTACTCAACTAACACAAATGAAACATTCCATCTGAAAACCTAAAATAAAACAGACTCGAAAGGAGGAAAATAAACAAACAGCCGAAATTAAGACAAAGAAACGTCAGCCCATCTGCATTAACACCGGGTGTCAGGATCCCTTCATGTTAACTGTCACCAGTGTTCTTTTTCAACGTAGAACATAACCCCTAAGATTCGGACTTTCCGCAACAAAAACAACATTTAAAAACACAGGACAAGTTACGCTGTCAGATAAAATAGATCTTTGAAAAAAATAATTAATTTAAGGTCGATTTGCTTAACAAAAATAAATCGTAGTCATGGCATTAGCCATTCTTACAATTATTAACCTTTCTCTCTTGTATTCGCTCTCAATTAGCATAAACATACATAGATACATATATGACGACTGCATTCCCAAATGGGCTAAGCAGAGCAGATAAAATTTTACACAGTCAATTGATTATTTTGGTATAATAAAAAAATGGTTTAGTTACAATATGTAAGAACTTTAATTTTGTCGTGTCAATTCCGTGTACTTTCATCTTTATGAATGTATACATACAGGAATTCAATGTAAATAAAGTTCACAAAATAGACTTCAAAACTTAGCACCGAATCCAGTGCGGTTAGTAAGTGATGCATTCGCAATGCCCGTTTTGTGAAATTTGAAGCAGATCGGGAATTGAGCATCATTTTAAATGGGTACGGTTTTGTAAAATGAGCTTGTTTATTTTACACAAGTTATTTCAAATTCCGTGTGTATTAACTTGTGAGTTTCAAAGGATTAATCTGCTATGATAATTTGGGTTTTCACAGTGCTTTTTGCCTTTCTAACCATGCTGTTAAATAGGGTTTGAATAAATTTAAAAGTAGGTACATAGCTAAATTAACACACGGAACTAACATAAGTATAGCAACTAATTAGTAACTACGACGGTAAAACTAGAATTACGTTAGAAAGAATCTCCAAATACTACACACCGAAATTCTTTTTAATGCTCCATTTAAAAAAAGGGTGTCTGTATATAGTCTGTGCTGTGTTGCAATGATTTTTTAAATATAACGGTATGAAAAAATCGATCAATTTAAGATATCGAAGTATGAAATTAGAACGTCAGTAAATTTGCATATTTTTAAGTTGATAAGGTTACTTATAATCTCATTGATGATAAAAATATTAATAACATTAAATTCTAAAAAGACTGCCATAATACTAATCACTCGATACTACAGTGCCGTTTTGGATCCACAATGCCAACTTAGCACAGACTAAACACGTAACTCAACACTATTAGAACTATGAATCTCAGGTTCAAAATTATTGGACAAGTTTGGGTGGAAACGGTATTCCACTTGCATTAGTGAATTAGGTGAATGTCTGTTTGCTTCTGCCGCTCATGTAAACTTTGGTTCTCTCGTTACCTTACGCAGTAGGGTAGTAGACAGTAACAGAACAGTAGGGTAAAATGAAGAATAAAGTAATTTTAAGTTTATAATGATTACATACATACATACATACAATCACGCCTATGTTCTCAAATGGGTTAGGCAGGGCACACGAAACGCGACATAGTTAGCTAGCATAATTTTAGGTTTGAATTCAAATGTAAGAGGTAGTATTATAGTGACAGGTTGCTAGCCTGTCGCCTATAGCATACCTAAATTTCAAAATTTGTGATCCTCTGTGGTGTCAGGATAGAATAACACTTCTTTATTTCTTCCGTGGATGTCAAAAGAAGGGACTAAGGACATAGGTATATAACTATACATAAAAGGTGCTTACATTAAATTTATCATCACGCGATTCATCTAATTAAGGTTAAGCTTTGAAACCGAACCAAATTTATAGCCCACTGTTTCGTACCATAACTATGGCATCCAGACTACCCACTGGCTTACTCAAACAAGTTCTCCGAACATCAGAATAATTCATATTTCCATTAAGAGCCCGATGAATATTAGTCTAGACAGCTTTGCTTATACGAAAGGGCGGAACATCGTTGGAAAATCGTGGCGGTTACGCCATTTTACATCGAAGGTATACTCTAGTGAATGTAAAGGATGTCCGGAATGTTTAATACATTATTGCGTGCTCAGCTATATTGTCTTGTACGTTATTGTAGTCACCTCAGATGATTTTTCTTGAAGAATGCTAGTAGTGTTTTGCACAATAATATTGTGTTTTTGTTTATAAGTTACGGAATATTAGATTATTATTACAGTCTCATTTTCGTCACATTTATTTCTCTGAATTTACGCACACTGAGTGCCAACGTTGCGTTTTTACTTTTCTGCGTTTCAAAATTACGTCAATAAAATATGAGTGTCGAACATTTTACGGAATAGCTTACATACATACGAGTACATACTCGTACATAAACATTACGCCTTTATATCTGCGGGGTAGGCAGAGACATCAGAGCTATATTCGCCTCTATTCTGGCATACTTCTTTTCCTTTACTCACCTTAATAACGAAAACATAAACTTACTTAAAACTACAAAATTTACTGCCTAATTTCATTAAATTGTATTTAGAAAACGTAATAATAGATTGGCATGAAAAGCGGAACATTTTCTCGCCAATGTCTCATTTTAGCTTTCCCAGAATACATATTTTAATTGAGTCAAGCCCAAGCTGATACTGTTAAAATTGTCCAATGTGTTTACGTAAAAGCTAGAAACTTCCATTCTCCATTTAATATCGTACTTAAGGCTTTTATTTACACTCTCCATTTACGTAATCAAGTAGTTTCGCACAAAAGGGATATTTATTCATATTTTAATTAAACTTGCCTGGGTAGACAACAATACGCAACAATTTTCTGCTCCAACGAACGTGCGTAAAGACATGAATTTTCACTGTACCCCAATTATGTGACCCACGAATGGATTATTACCCCACATGAGCGCTCAAGCGTATTTTCAAGTGAAAGTACATTTACATTTTTCGTACGACTGATGTATTTTTAGGGCGGTTCTGCCAGAAATGCGGGGAAGACGCTGGCAATCGGGGTAAAATATGTATAATATTTTCAGCAGTCCAGGCTTTAAAAATGGTTGTTATTCCGCGCAGTGTTTTGTTTACACGACGGCATAGGGGTTGCAGCTTTAGCCTGACATAACTTACTTTTCTGGCAGTAGTTTGCTTATGGGACACTTAAACACAACATCATAACATCACGCCTGCATTCCCAAACGAGATATGCAGAGCTCATGAAACGTCATATAGCCAAAACCAGGACTGGTTCAAGTTAAGCAATAGGTACAATACAGGTACAATAGTGACAGGATGCTAGTCTGTCGCCTAAAGCATACCTAAACATATTTATCTTTGGTCGCCTTTTAATCTTAGAGGCGACTAAACATAAATAATGTATGTATGTAAACATACATATGTTATGTGGATATACATATATCCACGGCAAAATGGAGAAGTTTAATTCTAACCCTGACACAATCAACTTACAACCCAAAAAAAATATGCAAATGTGGCTAAGGATCGTGAGAGTCATGGTTTTATCTATGTAGCATTTGGTGTGCTCTGCCCACCCTGTTTGAAAATAGATAGGGTTTTCTCTAAAAACTGAACCGAAAAGTAATACAACTATTGAAGCGTGTGAGACCCCTGTTCACTTACAAATGCCATGGTAATGCCAAGTTAAGCTGAATACGAGAATTCTTGCACAGATAAATTACTCGCAGATAGGACATTAGGCCGGGTGCAGATGTGTTGTGGGCTCAAATGGGCCATACGGTGAGCACGGAGCACTCGCTGGAAAATGTACACAATGTGTACTTAGCTGTATTTCTTTCTAGCTACGTTATAATCCGTAGGAGGAAAGTAGACTCGTAAATTCGTAAACTCCGTGTGAAAAATTATATGTTCGTTCAACGTAAGTCAACGGAAGACATTTAAAACTTATTTACTGCTAGGTTCATTCCGTTGTTTAGGTTAGGCAAGCAGATAGCGATGGAAAGAGATAACATTATTTTTATGCCTTTACACGTTCTGGAGTGCGCCGCCTGTACGTAGTAAAATGCACAAAGTGACTGTAGTTCTTCTAATGTGGATTAAGTAAATTTTTGGTTGCTACATCGACTGATAAATAGGAAAATCAACACTTCATTAATTTTTTTCAGTATTGGAATATGAATATTGGGTTTGGCATTGTGTGTATTTTATTTCTTAGCAAAACGTTTCGGTAAATGGGATTGCCACTTAAGTAAATACCAGTAGGTACCTACCTATTATACTTGCAAATTCATGTCGGACCTTGATCAATGTGATTTAAATACATTTCACAGTTAGGTATGACCAGAAAATAATATTTGGTTTATGTTAAAATTACAGATGCGATCCTTACGTTTGCATTTTCATGAATAATTGTCAATTAAAAACTCAATTTTGTCACGAATGACCAAACTCGTGGATTCAAATCACACTTCTTAACCAATATATTTAAACATTGTCAAGCAAGTCCATGTATCTTGCGAACAGATTGTCAAATTCTAAAATTAGTTCAAAACAAGCTTACACTTACATGCTTTTACGTCAACACTCGTAATGGTGGATTACGTTTATGTCTTTATGACGTCATAATGTTATTTAATGTGCCGCAATGTCGTTAAACTCGTCTAAGTAAAATTTGAACATGTTAACACTTAGTGCTCTTAAGTTACGTCTACTTCAGGCAGTTTACATTTAAATTTTCCTCAAGTTCGTTCAATTTACCTTCCCATAAAATGTTTCAGTTGCTGTTAGTTTGAAGATGCAGTAGCTTTATTGACTTTTAGGTGTTCACATAGGGATATTAGCTCGTAACACACCTTTCAATGTTTTTCAGTACTGTCGATGTTGATGGATGTCCTACTAGACGAAAGGTATACTTTAGACGACAGTCTAGCAACCAGTCACTTTTACACCTGCCAACTTAAAAGCAAAAAAAAATTGCTAGAAATGCCAAAACGTAAGATAGTCAAGGTTTTTGTCTACCGGTTTTTATGCTCAGGAATTATGGTATGTATGTGTGTAATTTGGGTAATTAAAGTTAAAGGGCACGGAGACAATTAGGAGATAATAGTTGAAACATTATAGGAAATAGCTTTCTTAGTTACATTTATTTCACAATACATATTACTGGGTCTTTTCAAAACAAATACAATTACTATTGTGGCTAAGTTAGCAGGTCCACAAAGGCTTTAATGGAAAATTCAAAGTTTCTATTTGTCCTATCCGCGTTATTACGAATGGAAATGAAATTTTATCAACTTTTGTATACTATTATTTTAATAATGGTTTCGGTAATCATGCCCATGTATAACTATGGCCTCTGTGCCCGTGCCATTTGAAATTAAACTTTTAACATATTAATGACATGTATTTTGTGATGTTAAATTTAGAATAGCATCTCTCCATTTTTGTGGCTATCCTAAGAGGCGACTAAGGAAATAGGTTTTGGTATGCCTTAGACGACAAGTCGGTAACCTATCATTACACCACCTTTATCTAACTCGAAACCTAAAACATATGCTAGAAGTGGACGCAAAACGGGAAAAAGTTATAGTTGTGTCTATGCAGCGTCTCCCTGTCTACTCTATTCGGGAATATTAGGCGTGATGTATGTATGTATGTATGTGGTTAACTAAAATAAGGTAAAGTCACCGGTAATGGACAAAGAACCAGTAATGGACAATGACTCTTATTTACTACCCACTAAGGAAAAGTCATTTGTTTTACAACAATCAATTCACAACTCTATGGTCTTTAAATTATGAATGAAGTGTCCATCACTGGTGCTTGTCAGCTTAAACCGTCCATAACTGGTGCCGTTACCCTACCATTGTTTAATATTTCTTCAGTGTATAATCGGATAGAGCGAGTGATTATGATAAGACTGGTCTCGACGCATAACAAAATCATAATCTCATTATACCCCCGGAAGGAGAGCTGAGCTACACGTGTACCGGGTGTAAAAGACCCTCTGGCGCTTTATTTAAGCTACTCTAGCTACAAATGCATGCAAAAAATATCGCAGCTCAGAGTTATTGAAAAAATAATTAAACTAACTATTCTTGAATAATGGCTCACTACATATAGTAGTATATTAATTTTAATATTTATTAGTCTATTATGTATTGTACTATGTGTACTTTTATGTATTTGTATATGTATGTATATATAGATTACTAGAATGTATTTATTTATTTTAGGTTAACGGCTTTGTTTCTTTCTCTCTAAAATTTCTTTGTGTGTCTACTCTATTATCACATGTTTTGTCAATCGCTTGAAGGTCAGCAGGAAGAGATCCCTTAAGGGATATGTTCGCCTTTGTACTTGTGTTTTGTTCTGTACTTATTAATTTGTCATGTTTATTTTGTACAATAAAGAGTTACATACATACATACATCAACATAGCTCGTAATAAACTTCAAATTGTTAAAGGCTATGAAAAAAAAACCGGCTAAGAGTTGGACTCGCGCTTATACACATGCGTGATACAGTCTGGTGACGGACAAACGGACGGACAGACAGAAAAATCTCAGTAATAGGGTCCCGTTTTCACTCTTTGGGTACGGAACTCTAAAAACGACATCTCAAGTTAAGAAACAAAAAAAAATTTAGGATTCAATGCTACTTGAAATGTACCCTGTGAATTATCGCCAGCGAGGTTCGTGACATGTTCTACTTATAATGTATGTTGATTACGCTACCTATTACCTAGAAATTTCTTTCTCACTTAGTAAAATTTAGGAAAAACAACTTCGGCTGAGCGATTTTCTGAGTACCGCCTACCCTCCACCGCTAGATCAATCTCAGCGACCGCTCCAATAAAACCTAAGATTTTCCCATTTCATTTTCAAGGCAGCTAAAGGCCCGGCCTTATTTCATATGCTTTTAAATTAGACCAATTTATATTCTCTTGGCGGACGTAAACATTCCGCAAAGCCACAACTCCAGGCCACTTTTATTATTTACACAGCGGAACGCCCCCTTTTGAATTTAAGATGAATTTCACACAAAGAAGTTGTGCTAGAAGAGGAACGTGATGATTGGATTATTCCCTCGCAAAGTGAATTGACGGACTGTTGTTTTGGCGCTATAAAACGGCTTTGGAAGTTCGCATTCCGCCAGTTGCTGGCTGTATTGGGTGGTGATAATGGAATTGCACTCTTGAATGACGGATGATTGGACATGTTTGCAACACAGAAGATGTGGCTGCGGAGTGCTATGGCAACCACAACTTTTGTTATTCTTTTCTTATTACTATACATATAAAATCTAGCTGGCCCGGCGAACTTCGTTTTGCCTTAGCAAGATTTTTTATTTCGTAAGATTCCCAAATTTTCACACCGTTTAAACCTTCCCTGGACTACGACAAAAATTTCAAAACCAAAATAAGCTAAATCCACACAAATTCAGATCACATACGAGGGGCACACCGAAATGATCGGGAATAAAAGAAACTATTAGCAAGGAAAACGTAAACTATAATTTATTGTTTTTCTAAATATTCTCCCTTGCAATTAATGCACTTTTGCATTCTTTCGAACCAGTCAATAAATAAGTAATTCCAGTCTGAAGATGATGCTGCCAAATGGCTGATTTTTAAGCTTCTACCGCTGCTTCTGGGTCTTCAAACCGCTGTCAACGCAATAAATCTTTTATTCTGGGGATTGTGAAAAAATAGTTAGGAATCAGGTCGGGGCTGCACGGAGGATGAGACATCAATTCGATGTTTTTTGGTAAAAAAAAAAATTTTTTCGTCGAGCGGTCTGGGAGCTCGCATTATCACGATGTAAGATGAGTCGACGTGTCGGGCTCTCTTTACGGAGTGCAGCTATCATTTTTGATAAATAAATGGAACTGTACCAATCAACGGTAACTGCTCTACATTCCTGTAATAGATTTGAGGCAACATGTCCTTTTTTTTTAAACAAACGTAGCGACCATTTTTTTGAACTCTACGGGAACGCACAAGTTTCGTTGGCTTAACTTCGTCTTCAAGGACCCAAAATTGCCGATTGATGTTTTCTTTCTGGCTTATAAGAATAAATCTATGATTCGTCACCCAAGACGATATTATACAATGGCTTTTGACTTTCCTCCGTCGAAACGTTTCTGAGCAGACCGGCACCAATCAACGTGAGCCCCCTTTTGGTCTTCTGGCAAATTTTGGGGTAGCCATCGGGAAACAAGTTTTCTCACATCCAACTCGCAATGCAAAATTATTTGAATTGCAGTCATTCTAATGCCTAAGAGTGCCCGGATCTGCTCGTATGATACATGTCGGTCATCTTGTATTATGTTTTGGACAGCAGCGATGTTTTCAAGTGTTACCGCCGTTTTTGGTCGACCTTTAGAAGTGACAGTAGCGACAGAAGCACGACCCCGTCGAAACTCCCAATACCAACGATATATGATCGTTTGACTAGGTACTTCCATATTATAAATCGAAATAAGCTCCTCGTGACATTTATCTAAAAATAACCCTCGGTAAAAATTGTAATAAATTATCCCATAGAAAATTTCACGCGAGAGCGCCATTTCGTTTACCGAGTTGTCAACTTTAAATAGCATTTAAAAAAAAACCGTTAACTTTTTTTTAATTGTGTAAACGCAGTTATGATTGTAAATGCTGTACACGCGCAATTAAAAATGTTTTATTGTAACTTATTAGGAAGTACTCGATTCCCGATCATTTCGGTGTGCCCCTCGTACCACATACCGATACCACACGGAAGTTAGAAAAAATTACTAACATTTTATATACAAAAAATAGCTTAAAAAAGTGACGTTTGCGTGGAATGTAGCTGTTCCTCGCAAACGTCACTTTTTTTAAGGAAAAGTAATATTAGAAGGTAACATTTACACGACGTATAAATAATGTCTAAATAGCGGCAATACGGCGGAATCCCATAAACAATTGCGCATCGGTTTCATAGGCTCGCACAGCATGCCGCACCAACCTCTTGTTCCAAATTTGAACAATTTGTTTTCTTCTTTGAATCGTCACCTGTTTCAACATGTTCGAAATTTGAATATACACATTACTATTTGAATGAAGATTATAATATTATAAACTTTAGGCCAAGACTTGTCGGTATTTTACTCCTCAGCTTTTGTTTTCACTTATCAAATAACCATAATTACGATCATGATTAATTGTTAACACAACAAAACCCTTTTTCGCCTAACTACTCCCCCGCGTATGTTTGTTCTAAACTGCCAGAAGCTAGGCACAGGTGTTCCCGAACTCCCCAGAAGTAGGGACTTAGTGTAACTTGTAATCCAGAAGGTATGTTAGATAGATAGATAGATAGATTCATTTATTTCTATTTGAAAATCACATTATACCTATAATGAAAAATAACGAATTACTCACGTTTTCTATACCGAGATTAGCTCGACATGTTTCGGATCAATCCGTGATCCATCATCTGGAGCTACGCGCCATGGCAGCGGACAGACGCGCACTGCGTGCAGCTGCTCTTTCCGCGCGACTACTAGGCACAGCTGACAGCAGTTCACAACTACCCACATTTTCGCTCACACATTCACTATTATTGTCAAAAGAGATATTATATTGTGAGTAATTCGTTATTTTTCATTATGAGTGAGTCTCACGGTAGTTTTATGCACATTATACCTAATTAACATGTCAGATACAAGTAATTCACAAACAGATCGTTATGGTAATATCCATGTCTATACTGTGTTAGCTTAAGGAATACAGGAGCGGTGGTATTGTTCGCAATTTGATGCATGCACTGTTATTGTTAAGTACAGTCAGCGTCTGATACATGGTTACACTTTGGTACTTTGTCACTGTGATCGCAGTGACAATTTCATGCGAGAGTTCAAATATGAGGTTAATTAGAAAAGGTACTAAAGTGTATACATGTATCAGACGCTGACTGTACTTGTCTATATTGACGTAAATACATACGTACGTCACGCCTGTATTCCCACACGGAGTAGCCAAAAAGTGTTTAAATCATCATCAATGGCCTTATTCGTCTGTAACAGACGCTTTAAGTAGTGTCTGATAGGCACTTCTTCTCGTGGCTGTATAAGCCGATGCGGGAGCGGCAAGGTTTTCGACGCGCTCGGCAGTAGAATATTGCAGCTGGTGGTAAATTGCTGCTTTGATGTCTCCTGGCTCTCCTCTCATCCAAAGCCTGGAACCATGACTCATAATGGGTTTTACGACCCTCCACAATCGCTTTCCGCCATTTACTCCGATCCGTTGCGAGCGTCTCCCATTCGCGATGGTCAACATTAAACGTCTTCATGTCACGTTTAGCGCAATCCTTGAAGCGGAGCAATGGTCTGCCAACTCGTCTTTTTGCTTCCGCAACAGCACCCAACATGACACGACGTGGCAAACAAGTTGATTCCATTCGCTGCACATGCCCCAACCAACGTAGACAGCTGTGCAGTTTCCAGAATCTTCTCATTAGTGACTCTATCTTCCCAAGTCACGCCTAGGATGGTACGAAGACAACGCATATGAAAGGCATTAAGTCTACGTTCTTGCTTGGCATACGATGTCCAGGTTTCAGCTCCATACGGAAGTATGCTCAAGATGCATGCCTGTTTAAATAGTGTTATGATAATTATACTGATTTACTTACTTACTTTAAATGATGTGTAAAGGTGCTCTCAGGAGCCTATTTGTATAAGATGAAGTTTTGAATTTTTACCAGTTTCGATGAAAAACCTTGCAAAATTTAGATGGGACATGCTTCGATGGAGGGTCACATAAGAACACGTGAAGCTGCTGCTATTGGTTTAAATGAAACTGTACAGAGCTAATTTCACCACACTTGCCCGGGAAAAGTATTATTACATTCATCTCAATGTCTCTCAACAGGTCAAATAAAGGTTAGGACTTATGAACCACTGACTTTCACCAGCGTAACGGTTTCGTCAGACTTGTACATTATAAGTAGATAACTTTGTTTGTTGTGACTTGTTTCAGGGATCCGTATTATCCTTATCCTTACTAATATTATAAGTCAGAAAGTGAGTTTGTTTGTTTGTTTGTTTGTTTGTTTGTTTGTTTGTTCCGCTTTCACGCCGTAACTACTGAACGGATTGCTTTGAAATTTTGCAGACGTAAAGATAGAAGTCCGGATTAAATAATAGGTTACTTTTTATCCCGGAAAAATTGATGTTCCCGAGAGAAAACAAAATTATAGTTTACTTGATAGATCGATATTGATCGATGATAGATCGATATCTATCGATGACCGATCGATAGATGATAGATCGATGGAGCTGTGTGTCGTTTGAAACGAAAAGTTTTCTTATAGTTGTGCTTTATACCGCAATATAACCGAGTTCCACGCGGGCGAAGCCGCGGGCGGAAAGCTAGTAAAGGATAAAAGGAACCCTTATACGATAACTTTGTCTGCCTGCCTGTCTGTCAGTTCTGATTCATTTTTCAGTTTTTTTTAAAGAAAATGAAATTAATAAAATTGCAATTACAAACTTAATCTTGCATTGTGTTACTTAGTTGATGTATTTAACCCTTAATTTGGCAGCATTAAGAACAAAACTTGCGTAAAAGCCTCATTGCCCCGTTGACATCCTACAAAAAATAATTGTAAAAAAAATAGAAAAAGATAGTCTCGTGGTATGTATGGCACACCGAACACTGCCAAATCAAGGGTTAACCACAAATTTGAGTTTGTCTGTCAATTGGTTATCCTAGATTATTATCAAGTATGCTTGGTATGTTTCATGACGATTAATGTACGGAACCCGTAGAAGTCCAACTCGCGCTTTACCGATTTTCTGGATTATGCCAGCGTGGGAGACAATAGATTATTCAAATACGAAATCCAATATTTTACCACTTGCGCTGCTTTTGATATTTTCACACCTAACTTTTACTAAGCTTCTCCATTTGAGAAGTAAATAAAATTTATGTGTTCGTGGTTTTTGCTCAGCGACAAAAAAATAGCATCATTGAATACTCAAAATTGAGGCACTTCTTGATATAACTCGACCATTAGTCGCAAACCTGATGGAAACAGAACTAGATGGCAGTAGAGGCAGAGTAAGGGGGAAGTAGGGATTGATATAGGGCGGTAGGCTGGCTATGGTTGTTGAGTTATGTTTTTTGTAGAATTTTTAATTCTACAGTTTTTGAGTCTACATGTAGGTATGTATGTTTGAGGGCCACGTTTTTGCCACTGACTTTATCTCTGACTTTTCGTATTTTATTTCCAAAACTACTAGGCATACAATGTCAAAACTATGGGTTGATTGGAACAAAGGGTGCTCACTCGGGCTACGAGCAAACTTTGTACAAAATGTTAACATGTTTCAAATACGTAGTTCATTTCAAAATCCCTACTAATTAACTTCGTTCATTGCAAGTTTGGTCCGAAAGTTAGTTCTGTTAATAGTTAAAGTCAAAAGTTTAGTTGAGATAAAACAACATGTATAACTATACCCATGTATAGGCAGAGTACACTAGTAGCTACTTTTAGATTTTTAGGTTCCCAGTTAGATAAAAGACTAATTTAATAGTGGCAGGTTGCATACCTACTTAAACTACCTAAACCTAATTCTTTAGTTGAATGTTATGACATCCATGGCAGAAATGGAGTAGTGTCATTCTAAACTCGACACCACACGTGACTCGTAATATATTCGTCTATGGTATAGACCGTGTAATGTTTCAGAAAATCTTATCTCTGAAGATTTCATACTACTATTGACAAAAAATCAAAGTCACCATGCCTTAAAAAAGGACATAATTCTCACAGTATGTTGTCGTGTTTCGAATGATACCTTTTCATTTATTCCATTGAGGTTCCAAGAGGCGACTAAAAAAAGAAGATTGCGTTTTAGGCGTCAGTCTAGCATCATGTGACTACGATCATCAATCCATAAAATTATGCTCAAAATGACCGCAGAACATGACAACAGAGTATCTTTTCTTTACGATTTGTTTCGTCTGCCTAGTTAGAAATACAGCAAGATGTCTGTACATTGGACATCCATGGAAACTATAGGCTTCAAAATATCCCGTTTCATACAGCAATACGATATTAGTTCCTTAAACTAAGTATCAGTTAGGATCGCGTGGGATCCATCATGATCCTTTCCCCTCATGTAGCATTCAATTGAGGCGTGCCAGCAAATCTCTCGGAAGAAATCCCCATGTAGGTGCATGAATTGACCCAAGTTTCCCATTGTGGGGGTCCAGTGTGGTTGAAGCCATAAGAGCTCGATGGGTTTGCATTGAAAAGCGAAAAAAAAACTGATTCCATTTTAGTTGAGAGCGTTTTTTGCAGGCGGTAGATTAACAATTATCTCATTTACAAATACTGCAGCAGAACAAGAGAGTCGTACAATAACTATCACAAGAGGCGTTGTACCTTAGACCAGATAATTTTCTAGCGATTGACAGGATTTACAAAAATATGGATGAATAATTGGAGCAACACTTGATTGCCACTTTCCCTTCATTGTGGTATAAAACAGTATTTACCATAGAAAAGGGAGTCTATTGTGAACAGAACTGTAAAGCTGGGACTCTAGTATTTAGTTTAAAGCAGAACCTCTAATGTGAACTTTAGAGGAGGGCTTTGAGTGTGAACTCTAGAGCTGGGACTCTTCTGTCCAGTCTAGACAAGAGCCTCTCGTGTGAACTATAAAGCAGAGCTCTAACATAACTCTGAACCAGGGCCTCTGGTATGACCTCTAGAGATGGGATTTTATTGTGAACTGTAGAATAGGAATCTGATGTGAACTCTGATGTATTCTCAGATGACCGAGTTGTCAAACTGAATCTTCGAATCCATGCGTTTCGCATTTAGTTTTAAGCACTGAGCGTATGTTTGGTGGAATAAACGTTTTCTCCGCTCCAGTTTCCTCCATGGACCTAGCTTAGCGCCGTATTGTTTGGTGCGCTACAAATCCCGTGGGCTTAGAGCTGGTGCATAATGCCGAGACGCTCTGCAGAGCAAATCTATTGGAACTAAACGGGTTCATGTTCATGCCGGGAACTAACACCTGAATGTCTGAAAAGGGACAATAATACGGCTAATAGTTGCAGGGGAAACAACACGGGCACAATCACGGAGCGATGCGCTTAGTTAGGGGCATATCACAGTGCAGATTTGAGAGAGAGAGAGAGAGAGAGTTTAGCGAAGTAAGCTAGTTGAGAGTACGCTGCGAGTGTATAAAGATTAATTTACGAACACGTTACGACTTTTAAGCGAGAGCGTCACGTTGTCATTGGGAGTATTCCACTGGTAACGCAACACAGGACTTGAAATTGAACCAAAAAAAAAAAATTAGGTCGAATTGAGAACCTCCTCCTTTTTGAAGTCGGTTAAAAAAACTCGAGCCCGTGTAGACCCGCGTTGTCGTACGCTGTAGGTTACAACACTTACGATACGAAATCAAAATAAAACACAATACTTTGGTGCCTATAAAAATTGAGGGCATTAAACTTGGCTAAAATTTACAGGTGCGCAGAATTCGTTCTCTTCTCCTCTCGCGTCACATCACGGTTCCGCAACGAGTGCTTCACGATTTCCCGAGCGCGTCACGATTTCATCGCGTACTCCCTCAAAATTTCCAACTCTCGACCTGTGTAGCCTTAACACGGCAACATGCTCGAGTCGGGATAGTCTACCTGACACTTTCTGACGTCTCTAGTTAGACAGTGACAGGTATAGTCTATGTCTCGCGTATCTCTACTCACGCCCTGTCGTGCTAAGGGGACTGCCAAACTCGCCGCGTCGCTTGTGGCTAAATCGTTACGCACTCACGGCGAAATTGTTACTTTATTTGAAGTAAGTCTCTTCGAGACTTGATTAAGGTTTATTTGGAGAGCAATGAATACTAATGTTATTTTACAGGCAAGTTAAATATTTGCGGAATTAATTAAGTCCGGAATCGTAATAAAAAACTGAAACGTCTTCAACTGCAACTAAGGTAGTGAAAAGTTGAGAAGTTTGTTGGAATCAAATGACGGGGATCCGCGTATTTGCTGCCGCAGTTTGGAATAGTTTGCGGCAGCAGACTGTAATTTGCCACAGAGAGTCTTGTCTTCTAAGAAAATGTCTATTTTTTGTCTTCGAAGTTTCTGTTGAAAACAGTTTCATTATTGAAATGTCTGTGAGTTTCATGATTAGTTTTGATTTTCAAATGTGGAGCGTTGTGCAATGCCTCATATGACAGTTATTATCAAAGCTGTTTTACTTTCCACGCTGGAACACAACAGCATAAACACTGCAGCCAGGTAGATCAACGGGTAAGATGGTGGAAGCGAAGACGTACGAAGTAACGTTATTAAGTTTGAAGTAACACGATTAGTGGTAAACATAAGGAAAAATCACGAATGTTTAAAACGTTTTAATACATTTATTCCCCTTGTGGCGTCGGGTTTAGAATAACACCGCTCCATTTCTTACGTGTATGTCGTGAGATGCAAAATACTGAAACAAAGTACAAAAAAGCGTATTTTTATCAATTTAACTTAAATTAAATGATTCAAAGTAGGTACCTACTGCAGTAGTAGGTACTCACATTGTGGCCTTAAGCGGCCTAACGATAAATTCCAGCGGAAATCCGGGTATAAAAGAAAACTCTAAACGGCACGATAAAATAAATAATATCCGGAAATTAGTAGCCAATATATTCTTAAAAGGACACGGAGGGCCCACGGAAGGGTCTTTCCATATTTTTATATTAGCCCTTGAATATTGGCCGAACGAAATTGGGACTTGCGAACTCCAGTCCTCGGCAAAAGAAAAATATCAACGAAAAACTGAAGGGAAAATTGAAAATTTTCCTGGCTACTTCGGTGGGGACTTCGTTTTACATAATAATAGCTTGATCTAAATTTTCCTGGTCAAGGTAAAACCGTCGAAACTGTTAAGAGGTCATTTTAGCTAGACCATTTTGAGATAGGTTGATTCGTAATTAATGTTTGTGTTGCTTTTAACATAAAACTATCATGAAACTCAATCATATAGTAAACTGAATTGCCATTTTTATACATACTTACATTCATCCATGCTCACGCCTGTAATTCCCATGAGGAGTAGGCAGAGTACAAGAATTCAAAAATCCAGTGCCACGTTTAGCAATTTCAGGGTAACGAGATGGTTATACGTGATATTGCAGTAACAGGTTGCTAGCCTATCGCCCACAATACACTAACCCTTTCCCAGAGTCTTACGACACCCACGGGAAGAAAGGGGGAGGTGCTATTTTAACCTGGCACCAAACAGGAAAATACAGATCCTCCTAATTGAGTTTAGCTCCACATGTTTCGGGCTAGTCCGTTGGTCTTCATCTAGGAGCCGCGGCGGCTGCTACCGAACGCTCACTCAGACGTGGCTGTGTCGCAAGGAGAAACATGTCGAGCTAAATACGATGTAAGACGCCACATTTGAGCTGTGTCGATGTTATAAAACACGTGTCTCATAGTTTTCCATAATCTAACTAACGGACGGACCAATCAGAATGATTTTTTATTCGATTCAATGCCTCATTTTCCCTTAGTAACCCAAAAAATTCTGAGAACCTGTCCCAGAAGTTTCCACTTGACTGCGCTAATTCCATAGCAACCCACGCACTGGCCTTTGAAGTTTTAAAACCGCGAACGGAATAACTTCTAAATTGCTTTCATAATAAAAAACAATTTAAGCGAAACTTTCGAGCCGTGAATCTTTTCTAAAAGATTCATAAGTGTAACAAGTTGAAAATGCTTAAGGAATAGGAGGCGGTGTTAAATTACATTTAATAAATCAGTTTAGGCTCATATTTTCCTTCTAAATTATTTCTTTCCGGTTAAAAGTTAAGTTAGAAGTTAATAAATGTCGAATTTTACGGAAAGCGTAGTAAGCATAATAGAATAATTTTAAACAAAAAAAAACCGACTTCAAATTAGCTTTATCCCGAAAGGAAACTTCTGTTTATGTAGAAATATCCAGTCTG
>BHDV01027320.1:63620-108311 GCA_005406045.1 Adoxophyes honmai
AAACACACATTTTTATTTAAACTTTTGTTTTATGTATTTTATATATACAAACTTTGTCCAAATTTCAGTCCGCATACGTTAGCCCTCTTTTAGTATTCACCGTAATGCATCAAGACCCTCGTAGTTTGTTGTTGGAAAACGGCATTTTATCTTCACCATCTCAGCAAAGTAAATCCTACGCCCACACAACTTATTTCCATTCTAATTTAGGCTTTGTCCCCTCGGGATAAGAATAAAACCCGTTGTTTACGGTGGCAAATTTGTATTTGGCAACGTGAGAGACACCGATAGGAAAAGATTTAGAAGGGTCTCGTCTTTGGGACTGTAAACAAGTGGCTGGGTAGAGCAAACGTACAGTCATAATAATGCGAAGGAAATATTAAGATGTTTTCGAAATGTAGGACGTCAATATTGTAAGGAGAAAATAGAAAATATAGATGACAAAAATAAATAATTTTGGCACATTCTTGTGACGCCCTGCTTAAGACTACTCGTGAAACGTCGAGGAAATTGGAAATATACAAAAAAAATGTAATTAAGTTCTGTCACCTGAGTTAAGATACTCGTAGCTGTTGTAAAATCACGCCTATGTCCCTAAATAGAGTATGCAGTCCACACGAAACGTGACATAAACAAAACCATAACCTAATGAAATTATCACGTTTCGAAGCTAATTCTAGTAGGTTTAAAACAGACGAAAGAGCTATAACAGAGACAACTTGTTAGCCTTCCTTAGTCGCCTATTACAACATCCACGGAAGAAATGGAGAAGTGTTATTTTATCTCGATACCACACAAGTAGGTATATTTTTTAATAGAGATAATAGACCCACTCAGAGTTTCTTTACTCGACGAAATTATCAATGCGTCGTTTTGATTATTTTGTCTTAAACTCGAGTAAATATGAGCATGAGCATATATCTCCCTCTTAACAGTCGGTATTTAAACTTCCATTTAAAAATATCGAATTTTTATACTTTTACACGGTATAAACGGGCAAAGCAGTAGGAGTGTAAGAATGAATTATTCAGATTGTCCGCCAGAGAATCTCACGGCTTCAGTTCCCAATACGCCGTTTAGAAGGAACCATAAACTAAAGTGTATGGGGGAAGACTTCAGTTGGCCACTTGCAGGTTTTCTGGGAATGCCAAGAGAATATGAAATATTATTTACTTCATCCGCATTTTCCGTGGACGTCATAATAGGCGACTCAGGTAATAGGTAAGGGTATATTTTTTGAAACGGGCTGGCAACCTGTTATAATTGAAAAATTTAAATAACTACGAATCGTGTATTTAATAGTTTTGGTCTTGTCGCTGATTATGTGTATATTGCTTTGTGAATCTGGGTAAACACTTTCAACTAATTCTGAATAAATACTAATTGACAGAAATCTCCCTTTAGTCCCACGCAGCCCCAGGCACCATTTTCTAACCGACCATCTCCTATGTAGCGTTTTGTGTGATTTACCTACTCCTTTTGGGAATACAGTGTGGGTTACTATACATGTGGTCTACTGACTTTTAAAGTCAGCCATTTTCACGGACCGGTTCTTTTCTGCCCAACAACACCTACGGGGTGCATGCCAGAATCAATAGCACGGGATTGAGAGCAAACTCTCGGTCCTGCATTATTTATCAGCTTATTTTAAGAAACCTGAATAGCAATTCTGCTTTCAGGTGTTGGGGAGATAATTGTGAATAAAATTTCACTTTCAATATGAAGTTTTGTAGATGTCGTGAAGGTCGAATGCCTTTTGAAGAAATAGACGAAGTTGATAGTATTAATACAAAGGAAAACGAGTACGATCTTTAGTTCATGAATACCGGCAAAATTGCGACTGAATGGATGAAAAAGATGACATTGCATAAAATACCTAAATTCAGCATTGCCTAAACAAAAGGTCTAAGAAAAAGAAGTCAGATATACCTAGTCTCACGGGTCAATTACGTTTCCATTATTCGTTGACTGGCATGAGCTTAAATTTACTGAGAGGGAATCATGCAACAGATCTCGCAGAATAAAGGTTTGCTATCGTATACTATGTAAACATTTTCGGTGTGATATCAGGTTTGAATAAAACCTACCAATTGCTCCCGTGGATGTTATAAGAGGCGACTAATGAATACGGTGTATGAGTGCACTAAGTGACAAGCCTGCAACTTGTCACTATTTCACCATTACAATGTGGTTCTTATATCTAAAAATTGAGCTTGAAGTGACTGTGAATCTTACAATAGTCATGATTTTGATTTCGTCACGTTTTGAGCGTTCTTACTACTCTATTTGGGAACTTAGACATGATTGTATGTTATTTAAGTGGCAGTGGTTCGTTTAGCAGCCGTTTATCATTGCTTGCATCTTCTCACACGTGTTCAAAGCAAACAACCGAGGATAAAAAGTCCATATAAAATTTAAACTAATTAGCATAATAATTAGGAAATTAAAAAATTTATGCATCTAAATACACACGGGCTCGTATTAAGTCGCCAAGTAATTTTAATATTCAGGCAGGGTGTCAACAAAGCATTAAATTTATTCGTAGTCCCTTTTCTGGCGGGCCCAAGGCTTTTGTTCTGTACGCAGAAACTGTTCCTTTAGGAGTCAGGGGCATCTAAAGGTGAGGTTCCACAATCGACTAAGCTTAAGTAAAAGCTAGGTACATTGTGAGTCGGGCTCCTATGATGTAATCAGGAATTTAGGAATGATTATCGTGAATCATCGGATGATACTGTTATGGTTTAGTTGTGATGCTGCTTTATCTATCGTTTGCGAGTCATGTTAGGTTTAGAACAACACCTCTCCATTATTTTCCAGGACGTCGTAAAAGGCGACTTAGGCTCAATTCGCACCAGAAGAGCGGCGAAGGGCGGCGAAGCGAAGCGGGAATTCCAGCGAATTCCATAAACGAAGCCGTGCGACTGCGCGAATAGTCGCGAGAATGCCCGAGGATACTCGACCAGTCGCGAGCGGCCGCTGGCAATATCCCGCCCAGAGATCTTGGACTTCCCGCGTATTTCAGCGACTTCCCGCGTATTCCAGCGACTTCTCGAGCAGTCGCGAATCCTCGCGTCTTCTCTACCGAGCGGGTCGCTGCGCTTCGCCGCCCTTCGCCGCTCTTCTGGTGTGAATTGAGCCTAAATAAATAGGTTAACGTACGCTTTGGGTGACAGGCTAGCTGCTTGTCACTATTATACCCCTTTTATCCAACGTAAGACTTTAAAATAATGCCAAAGAAGGCTACGAAACGTGAAATAGTCATGGTTTCGTATTTGCGACATTACGTAAGATATGCCTGCAGAACCACTTTCTTGACCTTCAAATTCAGAATCACGAAGGTCTTTTACAACACCCGATACAGAAAGACAATAAAAACAAAAATGGAGCCATGTGCTAGAACAGTGTTAATTTGTGTAAGTAAGTAAGTTTGTAATCTTGGCACAAATCAAATCAAATATCATTTATTTGCATAAACAAGGGTATAAAGTAGGTCTTACACAATATTATAGGTTTCAGTCCCTGTTGCAAATGCAAGAAGACAATGCAATACCCTCATATTAACTATTGATAAGACTCGGTCCGCTCAATAAGATACATCAGATGATGGGTTCATTGTTTGGAGAGACGAGGTTTACCTGTGTGCGATTGTAATGTGCTTCAATTTTAGTAAAACAATGGAACATTCGAATCAAGTAAAACTTGCCAAACTATTTCTGATTAAAATAGGTACACATATTATAACTTCGAACTTGTCAAGTAAAGTTTAAAGAAAGAATTAGGTGGATAATGGATATATATGTTTTGGTATGATTACGTTTAGAGAAGCAACCTGTTCTTTTGATACTAACGCGAGACACTAAAAATGTGAGTAGATCCGTTATTTCACTTTGTACTGACATTACTGGTAGGTATTCTCGTTTTCAATTGTTTCGCTCGTGTCGATTAGAACAATGTGTAGTATAAATACGAAGGTAAGTGTTTTTCGTTGTATCATTAGTCTGTTCGCTCTCCGTTTTCTAGGGGTATTTTTGTAACCTCTCTGATAATCTTTCCATTGGATATGGAATTATTTATTCATTAGCATTTGTTGGATCTCCGCGAGCGCTTTAGCTAAAATCTATGGTGTTAAGAGGAAACAATGGGAAAGAATGTCGAAGGAAAATAAAACGGAGCGCATTAGGATAATGTTTTTGACCTATTTTTGGTAAATCGAACTCAAGGAGCCCATAAAAACGCGTAAGAAGCTGCATAATGCCACGGATTTACTTATCTTTTGAATGTTACTTTAGGTTAGAGCGGTGTTATTTTAATCAAGACATCGTGGTTTTATTCCAAAAATTTCAGTTCAGATTTTTGAAAACGATGTGATGTGACATATTGCTATTTTGGACCACATTGCGTCAAAAACAAACAAGGATTAGCTATTGCCAAAATATTTAGTTACATCCATCCAGATATTATATCTGATAAATATACATATAATAAAAAGTCTTCACTTGAACTTTAACCACAGGTCAAAAGATTTGCTTTGGTTCAAGTCCCAAAAACTAAACGATATTTCACACCCTAAACAAGATGGCGTAGTTCCTTCTGTTTGTTTACCTGAAAAAGTTTATCTATAAAACTAGGGGTAAGAGGTTACTCTGACCTTGTTTTATGGCTCTCCTCTTGATCAACGAGTCGCAACGAGTGTCATAAACTACAGATGGGTTTCGTACGCGTTGTTTTTGCTTAGTAGCTGGAATCAAGACACGGTTCAGTGAATTTCACCTGGAATGTTCAAAATAGTACAATATGATCCAGCTATATTGTGATTATGATGACGATTTATTGGATCACGATTTACTTTGCTCAAATTCGCGTTATTTACTACAAACAATTATTACCTATTGCTTAATAATATGTTTTTTTTGTTGATTTCAGAGACTGTACAATTACGTTTATGTTTAAATTGACATTCACTGTTTGTTAAACTGTTACTTCTCTTTCTCCTGAAGACTGCAGTTCAGATTTATTGTCATAAGTCCGAAAGTAATCGTTGGGTTTTACTAAGAAATATAAACTTACTAACACTACAATTCCTAATTCAAAATTGAACCAAACCATTGAAAAAATGCGTTCTCCGAAACTGGTGTAAAGCCAAAATTTGTTTTAGGAGAAACTCGGTGTGGAGATTATCGACAGCTAAACCATCACAACTGCAGTGATTTCTGTCGCATCGATTCAATTCTATCGGTTTGACTCGATGCTATCGAGTCCGGATCCGTTTAGGCTTACCTCCGAAGCTAGAGTAATGCCGGAGTGAATTTAAATTTTTCACTCGATGCCTAAATCTTTATCGGTTTAGCTTAAGCCGATATCGATGTTTTTCAACACGTTTGTTTTCCTCGTCACTTTGAAAAGGTTATTTGTTGGTGTCTATAGGATTAAAGTCTCAAATTCCGTTTTTATCCACCAGTTCGTTGAGGCTTCGTTTTAACCATTTTATGAATCACGCACGCAGTTTTTTTCACCTCGTTCTGAAGCCATAAGTTGAATAATTGTCAAGAGTGCAAAGTTTTAATTGGCCCGTATTGTTGTCACAACGTTATTCGTTTCGAACTAGCAATGTTATCTTATTTGCAATGAAAGCTCCTCTAATCAACCACAAACGAGTAACTAACGTCGCCAATTTAGCTCGAAAATCCAGAACTTCCAACAATACTGCACTCATCGGTATCGAAAGCTCGTTTCAAAATTAACAATCCAGGACGCATAATAAAACGAGTGGGGGGATAAACGCGCCTTTAATCAAGCCCGATTACATCATAAAAACGGCTATCGCAGTTCGATTTGCTGCCGCCATCCTTTACCGACCCGTACAGTTGGAGAAGGACAGAGTGTCGCGCGATAAAGATGTCGAATGGTTTAATGGATGGGGGTGAGGGAGGCATGCATAATTCATAATAGGCTCCGTAGAATCACCGTTCACTTACGCCTCGAGTGATGATGTGGATGGTAATTTATAAGTTTTTATGACGCGAGATAAACAAGTTCGAGGAAAGCCCCTTAGCGATAAGCACTTAGGTGGAACTGTTCTCAAAGAGCTACTTAGAGGGCTGTGACGTCACGTGGAGTAAACAACGTCAGATGGAGCAGGAAATATTTTTGACGCTCGGATGCCGCGTCAAGCGTGATTTACCATAATGTGTAGAGAAAAACATGTACTTAATTCAAAATAACAGGGAGTGTTATTTTGCCATCCTGCGTTTGTTCTTTCATTACCATAATTGTTTTTTTTTCTAACAGGAGTGACAGTTTGTTGCACGAACTTTGAATTACTCGATTGACGCGACATATCAATGTCGCCATAATTTTATTTAGCTGTTTTTAACTAACTTTATTAATATTGTAAATCTTTTGTTTCAGGTAAGTTCCAGCATCTTTGGAGACGACTATTTAGTTTCCCTGCACATCATCCCAATCCTAGTGAGTTTCATTAAATTTCATTCCCATCAAAGCTAGAATCGAATGGTTCATTCTAGTGAATGTGGACTACAAGGAGTAGCACATTTTCCATTCATTGTACCTATGTTTCGTTTGGTTCACTTTGTATTCAGACGTGTCGTTTTGAGTGAAAGATGCAGAATGAAACGCAAAAATTTACAAGTTAGCCGTCTGATTCCACCTAAACAAGTATTGTACGATCTATCTAACGATATTACTGTAGTATGGCACACCTACTTAGGAGTTATTGAATTATTGACTTTATGTACAGTTATCGCTGTTTATTTGAAACATTTACCTAATAATCGTAAACTTTCTATTATCGTGCTTTTAAAGTTAACATTTACTACTATTTTGGAGTTCTGCTATTTTGTAGCAGTTGTACAAGTACTACGTTTTATTGATTCCTGTCTAAGGAGTCAATAATGAGACTATCATCATAGATAGACCTTTACAACTATCAAAGATGAGTTAAACATTGTCTTGGAGACCCTTTAATTTGTAAATGTATAAACAAATATGAGAGAGACACAGTTAGCCACCTAGTAACCTATATTTAAAAGTAAATTACTTAAATATTGCAATACTTTTACTCTCATTTTGTTGATGAATCGACCCTTTTAAAGTGTCACGTAAAATAGCCATGTTTTTGTCGGTGTAAAATTTCTTCTCCTCTGCGTACTCCATTTAGGAATACAGACGTAACTATTGTATGTATGGATAAGAAGTTAATGTGCTGATGTCTTTCCTCTTTTAAAATCAGTATTTGTGATACTAAAAACTGGAGCTCATGACGAACGACGAACGAAAGCGTAGTTAATAGTGCGATAGGTTTTCGCAGCATTGCTTTGAATACAATCAAGGCCGGGGTTGTTTAATATGTAAAACGCGGCGCGATCCGAAGGCGCCTCGAATTTGTTACGCGAACGTGTTAACGGTTTCAAGCAAATTGTGGGAATTTCTCGATTTCGAGAAAAAATGTCTCGGCTCGGGAGAAATTTAAATTTTCGCCGCCCTGTTTTTGGCTATTTTTGGATGAAATGGTCCGTAATAGCTTTGACCTTGTTTTTGTTCAAATGAAATAGTTTTAAATTACCCCTAAATTGTATATTTCGACTTTTAAATAAACGTGGCGTCTATGAATTATACCATAAATGATCTTAGACACAGACTCGAGGATACATACAGTTTCGATAGAAATAAAAATCGAAGTTTTCTTTTATATGATCGAAGGTAACCGATGCTCCCAAAGCTCCTGATGTTGGGTTACGAAACGTATCGGAACATGTCGAGCTATTCTCAATTTAAAGACGTGAGCGTCTGTCTCACTTCACTATGAGTGAATCGCACGGTACCTACTTAATTTTCAATTATTAATACCTATTTTTTTGTGAAATGACAATTCTTTTATCTTTATGTACCTATAAGAGCGAGATCTAATATAAACTATGTACAAGAAAGTGATCTAATATAAACTATGTACAGGGTTGTCACATTATATTGCTTCTAAGACAAAAATAAACAGTAAAATGGCCAACCTACTTCATGTTAGTCACTGAATAAGCGGGATAATGGTCTTTGACTGTTGCCTTCCTATGAGCACCTCGTAATAATGTAGATAGTGGCCAGATGAATTCCAAAGCAAAGGATCGTGCCAACCCTGCGGGATACCTTCGTCAAAGATACCCGAGACGTCTCAAGGTTGGCTGTCCCTGTCTGATTGGTCAAAGAGATAGAAAAGAGTAAAGTGATGCTTTAATAATGTCATAGACTAGGAGGAATTAAAAACAAACTTTGATAGGTTTTTTTTAACATTCGAAATTTAGAACAAATGTTCAGAAGAAATCCGTACCAATATATAAATGTGAAAGTGTGTTTGTTTGTTTGTTTGTCCGTCTTTCACGGCTAAACGGAGCAATGGATTGACGTGATTTCTTAGGTAGAGATAGTTTAGGGCATGGAGAGTGACATAGGCTACATTTTGTCTCTTCAAAACCCCCCATTTCCCTAAAGTGAGGAGTGGAAGTTTTCAATGTAGAAAGCTATAAAATTGGTATGTGTGCTATCGCTTCTGTGATACCCCGAATTTAACGCGAGTGGAGCCGCGGGCAAAAGCTAGTAGTAAATAAAATATTGAACAAAACTTCATGACCTCTCACACATGGCATGCTGTTTTTGTATTATATCGGTACCCACGTATAAACATTTCCTTTTTGTGAGCAGTCGTATGAAAATTAAATTTAATCTCTGGGCAACACTATCGTAAATACTGTAATAAGAAAAGCAGATAACGGTTTTTGACACATTTTGTTCAATTATTCTATTCATTACGCTACAGTCACATAAAAAAATGACAATATTATGATTCGATCAACATTAGTTACAAGTCATAAAAAATTGAAATTATTTTTGTAGTAATTAATTTCTCACAGAAATCCTACTAGGTACCTTACTGTGTGAAAACACTACCTTCATAATAACGAGGAAGGAATACGAAAGCAAATAAACCGACCAGTGATCCCTTCCTAGAAACCTGAAACACGTACAAAAAGATAAGCATATTATTCCAGGAACAACACTTTGTTGACAAGAGAGAAAACGGGAAAATACTTCTATACACGCGTGTTTTGCTCCTTTTTTGAAATCGTTTCTGAACGTGTGAAGCCAGGTTTATTTTGTTTTTTTGTCTGGTATTATTGAGAAGAAGAACTTTTTTGTTATATTTTTTTCTGAATATCTGTTTCTAGATTGAATTTAATTATGTTTCGATCAGATTGTAAGGTTTCTGGAACGTGGACATTTTTTGATTTCATTATCTACTTTCTTACCATTTTAAAGTGGTTTCACCAGGTTTAATTATGTAGTATAAAGACAATTAAGTAAGTAAACACTTCATAGTAGGTACAAAAAATACGACACACAAAATAGTTAAAATTGAATCAAATTATAAAATTTTATCGCAACTCCCATTTTTAACTATTGAAGAATTTACCTAACTTTAATTTTTAGACGTGACCTTTCGTCGGCTTATTATAATGATCAGTTCTAAATTCATAAACTTATTGCTAGTTTTTGTTTTATTTTATAATTTGTAGTAATTCCAATAAAAGAGTCAAAGAGTGTAGTTATATATGGCTTATTTCACACAGATCAAAGATTAAGAAAACTGCTCATGTGACGGACGTAGCGTTACTCGGTGTGGTTTTTCGATACAACCTACTCAAAATATGGCAACGCTTGTTACCCCATCTGACTTCCACACCAAAAAATTACAAAACTTAAAAATAAAATACTTCCCCACAATCCTTAACCCGGCGAGCATGACGTGAAAAAAAATTACATGAAGCATGAGGCAGGGTATGACATGCCCGTAACGTAATGTACTATAAAATAGTTTATATTCATTTTATTAAAAATTTTGTAATGTAAATTGTTTATTAATGGATTATTTAATGAAACTCAATCAAACACAAGTTTTAATCATAAAATTATTTTGATTTATTAATGTTTACCTTATACTATGTAATTATAGTAAGAAAAGTTAAGATGTTTACAAAAAACCAACAAATCAACAAAATTAACAGTTTTTAGAATAAAAAATAACTTTTTACTAAAAGATAATGAGATCCTCTCTTTAATAAGGCATAGAAATATTTTTTTATGTGTAAATTATGCTTAATCACTACTGTCCGCATCAGCACAATTCCCGCACGTAAATTTTGGTAAGGGTAAATCATCATCAGGGTCGCTGTTTCATTGGTTTGCTATATCTTCTTCCTGTATAGAGTTGGTCGGTACATCAACTAGTTCGTCAGCCTCTTGTTCCGAGTCACATTGTACTTCATACTGACTGCAGTGATCAGTTTTGTCTTCCGAACTGGATAGATCAGAGCAATATGACCCTACCTCCTCTAACATGGCACGAATCCTTTTTTCTTGCCTCTCGTAATCAATTTCAATGAAAAACTAGAAGAAACAACTAAATCACTGGACACTGGACAATTTTTACACCAATCACCTAGTCCCAAAGTAGGCAATTTATTGCCTGTGTTATGGTTACTAGACAACGGATAAACTTACTTATATAGATAAACATCCAAGACTCGAAAGCAAACATTCGTTTTCATCATACAAACATTTGCCCCGACCGGGGATCGAACCCGGGACCTTAAGCTTCACAGTCAGGTTCTCTAACCGCTGAGCTATCCGGCCGTCAAATCAAATGAAATAAACTCAAATCTATACATCGCAACCTTTAAATGACTATAAAAAATTAAAAACTATAATTTTATTGACTACGTAAAAAAAAACGTCTGAAATGACGCAGGGTGTGACATACCCGAAACAGGTCTGTGCACATATTTTCCGGCGAACGGCTTACGTCACACTGCCATCACGCCACTATCTCCTCCCACACACCCCTCCCTCCAGCTACTGAGCGGGCTAGTGTCGTCAGGCAAAAATTTTAAAAATGCTAGCACTTTTTAGTAATGTCAGGGTATGAGATATCCTGGGTCATGCTCCCCGGGTTAAGAAGCACCCTTCATTTACCTTTACAAAAATGCTTCCCCTGACCAAACAGTGATGAAATTTCGTCGATTAGTCTTTTTATTATTTTGTCAAATTTGCCAGCAACCACTTCCCAATTCAATTTGGTTCGCGGTAGGGGAGAACCTTAAAGGGATTCGGTCTTCATTGTTTCATTAAAAGCTTTGCCTCCCCATGTTTTCCCCATAACGGTATCTTCATATTCGGGAAAATATATAATTATAGGCATTATGAGTTTGCTACGGTTATTGCAAGTCATCTTTGCAGCCTAAGCTAATTGAGTTTAATTAAAGAAAAGCTGATTAGGGGAAACTGATGGAGTGTTTTGGTGATGCTAAGTAATAAAATTAACAAGAATTTAATTGTATGTATGCATACAAGTAGTGTCGGCAGAGCACACAAAACGCTACATAGACAACAAACTATGACCATGACATGCCAAGCTTCGTAACCTATACTTTAGCATAATTTTAAATCTGATAAAGGAAGTATAAATAAATAGTGACAAGTTGCTAGCCGGTACGTATTTCACTCAAATTTCAAACCAAGTTATTGTCATATATCTAAGAGCAGGGCAGTAAAGTAGGTACTAGCGAATGACTTTGCCTTACAAACTCAGCAGAGACGCGAACAAAATGTTTATCGTCATATACAGTACACATATCACACTTTTTACTCCTTTACCGCAAAACTACAACCTCAAAGCCCGTTCATATTATATCTCTGTCAAAAAACTGTTAAGTCCACAAAAACATGTCATATCTATATTTAACGAGGGGTTAAAATCCCCTGTGTTAATGCCAGCCTGTCCGACTTCAAAGGCTTTGTCTACGCATCCAACCCTAGTATCGATATTGATATGCGTAAAATATAAGTGGTAGGGTTGCCACTAAATTCTATTTTTAACCCTCCACGCAAAAAGGGATGTTAGGAGTAGTGATCGTAAATTTTATAGTAAGTTATTGGACCATTGTCAGCGTGTGACTACCGATAGATTTTGTGACTTTTTAGATGATGACTAAGGTGTCTTCTTCTAACAATCTCACTTGCTAAGAAGATTAGGGAAAATCTTTATTTATTATAACTAGCTGTGCCCGCGACTCCGTCCGCGTGGACTTCGATTTAACCCTGGCTGCTAATGTATTAATAACTTTGATTCTCAGATACTGTCTGTTCATTTGTCCAAATTAATATCAAGAAAAGAAAGTGAACTTGAACGCGTCAGAGCAAAATACACACACAAACGCAAAACACATAGGAGGTATACGATACGTTTTGTGAAACACGGAACGTGCAAAACCATTGGTTATATTTCGGGTGTTTTTCAGGAAAAAGTTTGTTTTGAGTATTAGATATAGCGATTAATTATAAAGCTTTTCTGTACACGATGTTATACGTGGAGTGGTAGGGACTTCTTCGACGTGCTGCTTATGGCCAGGTTTTTCCGGGTTGGTCCACGGCACCTCTTGGTCGTGCAGTGGGTGCGGCGGCGGCGGGCGCTTCAGTCCCAGGGAAACGGCCTGTGTTTTGCTCACGTTCACCGACAGCCTCCATCGGGAGAGCCAGCCGGGCAGAGCATCCAGTGTCCTTTGTCGCTTTTTCGCGGCGTGGGTGATGTTCATCGACGAAGTGAAGTAGGCTGCGTCGCTAATCACCGGGGTGTCGTCGATGAAGAGAACATAAAGGGCCGGTGACAGACAGCTTCGCTGTGGGACGCCCGCTAGGATGCGGCGCTCCGTTGAGGTAGCATCTTCCACCGTCACGACGTGTCTTCTATCATTTAGGAAGGAGGCCAGAGCGCGGACGATTCTTCTTGAAGCTGGTAACGCAGATAGTTTGAATAGCAGCCCCTCATGCCATATCCTGTCGAACGCCTTTTCAATATCCAGAAGTACAGCCGCTGCTTGCTACTTCCTGTTTCTCGTCTCGGCCAAGAAGTGAAGCACTCTCGTTAGCTGCAGGGTTCTGGACCGCGCTCTACGGAAGCCGAACTGTTCGGGGCACGGTGCTATGAGTGGTTGCAGATGTTTTAGCATTAACCTTTCGAACACCTTGGCGGTGCTGCAGAGGAGGGCGATCGGTCGATGACTCTCCGGTTTCTGTAGATTCTTCCCGGGCTTCGGTATCATTATCACCCGACCGAGCTTCCAGACCGTCCAGAAATGGCCGGTGGCGTGACTTCGCGCCAGGCGCGTTTTAAAAGATTCTGGTCATCGCCGCGATGGTGCATCGCGATAGATGTCGCAGGGCCATGTTCGGGATCGTGTCGACGCCAGGTGCTTTCTTTGGGCTGTATCTCTTTAGGTCCTTTTCTACTTCGCTGGGCGAGACGATAACCGTGTTGTCATTCGACTCGATGGGTGGGGTGAAGTATCTCTCCAGGTGTTCGCTGAGTGCTGCTGTGTACTTGGCGTCGCCCGATGGATTCGGCTGCAAAGATCGGCAAAGATCTCCGCTTCGGCTTCCGCTTTATACTACATTGGGCCGTCCCGATCTCGCAGTGGTCTCGTTGGCGTCGGTGTTGCACTCAGTTGTTTTTACAGCCGGTCGATGGAGAGGACGTCTCCGTCTACCGATGCGCGATGGGGCTCTACCAGGCCTCTGTTGCATGCAACTTCAGTTCTTCTTTGGCCTTTTCAACCAAGGTCCTTAGGGAAGGGCATCTGGTTAGCTGCCACTGCCGCCTCAGTTGGCGGGTACGCTGTATGAGATCCTGGATCCGGGTTGGGAGTGAGTTTCTCCTCTCTGTTTCCGGAACAGTACGTGTAGCTCGACTAAGCGACTTCTGGATGTTGGCGGCCAGTGTGTTGGCGTCTTCTTTCACATCCTCAGCGGATTTGATTGGTCTGGTCTGGGATTTCTTCCCCAGAGCTGCTGAGAACACTTTCCAGTGGATGCGTCTTCCCGGCTTTCGTTCTATTGTGGTTGCCGTGGACTTCAGCGTTAGTAGGACTGGTATGTGGTCGGATGCCAAGTCAAAAAGTGCCTCCTGCATCATCTCAGCAGTCACTCTCTTGGTAATTGCGAAGTCTATGACCTGCTTCGACCCGCTCGCGACGCAGTAATTGGTCTGTTCTTCGGGTCCCAAGATTGTGGCTTTGTGGATCACCCTTCCGGCGGTATCGGTGTTGATGGAGTGCCAGGCTGGATGTTTGACGATGAGATCACCCGCCAGCATAATCTGCGTGGGTGCCGCCATCACATCCGCCAGTTCTGCCGCGATGTTGGCCGGTGAGGCCGCCGGTTAGGCCGCATAGATCCGTAGTTGATGGCCCTCCAGTAGGACGTCAACTTCCCAAGATGTTCAGGGGGTTGAGTTGTTTGGGTTGGCCGCGGCGGAACTCGCGGCGCGCTTTATAGTGTAGTGCTTGCCGCACCTGTGCAACGTCCAACTTAAAATGAACCCTATTTTGTACGGTTTACTTTGTTATTGCCAGCTCATCTTATGCTGGTTTTTTTTTGTGTGTTGTCTATTTTTTTTTAATTGCAAGTTCCATTATTATCATTTAAAGGACTATAAATTACAAAATTTCAATGCTTACACTAAAGTTTTCGATATACCAACAACGATGCTTTCAAGCACCAATTGGTAAATTTTTAAAATGGACGTAACTTTTTTAATTGTGAACCGATTTAAATAAAATATACCCTATATGTTAATCCGAAAAAATGCCTATACATCAGTGAAAACCGCAACCTTCTACGTTAAGCCGTTTTCGAGATTAGCGCGCACAAACAAACAGACAAACAGACAAACAGACAAACAGACAAACAGACAATAATTCTAAAAACTATTGTTTTGGGTTCTATTACGCTAATAAATAGCCCTGGTAAGAGTTTTTCTCAAATATCTTCAATGTACAGACACGGACTTGTTACAGATTTATTATATGTATAGATATAGATTATTATTACAAGCCTGGATTTGTGCTCCACTGCTGGACAAAGGCCTTCCCCCATATTTTCCATTGATCTCGGTTTTTGAAACCACCCAATAATCACCTAAGAAAATTAACCAAAAATGAACATTGAAAGTCTGAGGAATAAGACAAAAGTAGCTTCCTCGGAGATTTGTCCACTAGCGATCATTATTGCTATCTTAACTTTTGATTGCTTCTGTACCTACCGTTGAGATTTATGTATGTACCGTTGTGTGTGATCTGACTACCCCATTAAAGGTTACAGGCGTGATGTACCTAATCTATAGCGTTTCACATTTTTAGAATTATTTTCTTCTCTCATAATTGGTGAAAAAAAAGGAGTTTGTAGTCGTGATGTTTATCATTGTGTGTGTATCGATGTGTTTTGTTGTTGTGATGTTTATCGGATTTTCGCCAATATCCCGATTAGTGCACAACCCTGACTCCTTCGGGAGCTGTCGATAAATATGTATGTGTTGGGCCGGCGGCCGCGTCACCTGGGACTGCGTAATTGCATACTGGTCCCAAATTATACATAAAATTTACTTGTTACTAGAACAAACTATACCCCGTATAAGATTAGAGTAGTTTTTATACAGCCTTTAAAAGTTTTCCAAGCGGAAAAACTGATGAGAAGCTGTATTTACATTCACTATTTTTTATTTAAGGCAACATATGATTGAAGTTTTTATCAAAGAACGTTGAGTTACATTTTTACCCTTATTATATATTTTTTGTATTGAAAAAGAAAAAAAGACAGTAAAATCAACCCTAGCCTATTATGCTATTTTATTTCTGCAGCTTCTTGTTTCAAATGTTTCAATACTATTACTAAAGAAATTGCAAAAAGTATTTTTAACGACGCAACCGTAAAAGTAAAAATATATGCGTTACAAATTTTAATGCGTAAATGTACTATGTCTTTGATAATAGGTACTCGTTTAGCTACACCATGCATTTTGTGGATAGCTCTAGGAAACTTGAGCAAACTACCACAGAATCCCGCGGCACACCGCGACACGTTTCGAATACTTTGCCTTACCATCTTACGCTTAGCTTTGTAAGCGTTGTCCTGTTAACATTTGTAAATGGTTTAAGTATTCGGAACTACGAGTATATAAAATGCGAGGGTATAGGTATAGATGTAAATTGCAGAGAAACCGCTAGTCACATGGGCAGAGAAAAATAAAGGAGATGACAATGGACAGTGGTGTCGGGCTTATAATAACAGCTTTCATTCCTTTCATGGATGCCGGAAAAAGCTCGAGGTATAATTTAAGCAACAGGCAAGCATCCTGTAACTATATTGCATTAATCTGAAGTCTAAAAAATGTTCTCAGAAGTGGCCACGAATCTCGATTCTGTTTCTCGAAACAGTCGTGGATTTATTTGAGTCAACGTACTCGTAAATACTAGCGCCCAGTGTTCCTTGTTCATCATCATCATCATCATCAGCCTATATCCGTCCCATTGCAGGGCACAGGCCTCCTCTCAGTATGAGAGGGCTTGGGCTATAGTTCCCACGCGGGCCCAGTGCGGATTGGGAACTTCACACACAACGTTGAATTACTTCGTCGCTGTGTGTAGGTTTCCTCACGATGTTTTCCTTCACCGAATAGCTCGAGATAAATATCAAATTCGATATCGCACATAAATTCCGAAAAATTCAGAGGTGCAAGCCCGGGGTTTGAACCCACGACCCTCTGCTTGAGAGGCCACAGGTCGAACCGCTAGGCTACCACGGCTTTTTCTTGTTCCTTGTTCAGTGTTTTGTAATTCTTCTATCTGTAAATTAAGGTATGTTATCAACTTCGATCGTACGCAAACAGTCAATATTATTTTATAAAGTACAAACATGTTACTTAACAGTACTGTTTCAACAACACACTATCTGGTTTTTGCTGCGTACGGTTATTGAAACCATGCGTTTAAGATACCCATTGGGTTTGCAGACAAAATCAGTGTCTAATGATATCAGAAATGAGGTCATACAACAAGTTTACACTATTGGTGAAGTTTATCAATATCGTCTGAGGCGGGACCCCTTTTGACAGGTCACTTGATTGACGTTAACTAGTCTGATAACTTGTAAACTACGTGTGACTTTGAAATGTTATGTTATTTCAAACTATTTTATTTATTTGTTGTTTTCTCAGGCCCTTAGAGACGGCATATTTAAAATTTGCGTCGCCTGCGCCATAGATGTCGATTTTGCGTTTGAGTAGATTCAAACACGCGTAAATCGCAATACAAACGCGCGTGTGAAGCGCGCTCGCAACTCGTTTAAAGCGCGCACGAAAAGGTGATGGAGGGGCAAAGGAGGGGATCTAAGGCCGGCCACATACATTCGGAATTTTTCCGTTCGGAATCCCGAATCAGACTTTCCGAACGCAATCAATCCATACAAAATCTATGGACCGCCACACACATTCGGAAGCTTTCCGTTCGGAATTCCGCACGGAATTTTTCCGAATGTGTGTGGCGGTCCATAGATTTTGTATGGATTGACTGCGTTCGGAAAGTCTGATTCGGGATTCCGAACGGAAAAATTCCGAATGTATGTGGCCGGCCTAAACGTACAAGCTACGAGCGCCTACAACGCTTACGTCTATCGTCGTACCTGCGCGTAAACGCGTATTAGACGCGCGTTTACTCTGTGCTTAGGACTACAAAGTTGCGTTCGCATCTCATTTGAAGCGCGTATAAGGGCGTTTTAAATGCGCCGTGTGCTAGGTCTTAGTTGTTGCAAAGACTAATAATCTTGTGATTTCAATGGTGACTCTAAATTTTACATGACGGTATAGTTTAGATTTCATTTATTAGATAGTTCAAGAGTTTGTAGGCCATCAAAAAATTTGTGGCTAGTAAAAAAAAAATGGTTTTTGCAGTAATAACCATCGTTACCATAGTTAACCCATAATATTAAGGAACAAGGCCTAAATACCAAAAACATGTAAACAATGTTCTTCCTTACCTATATTAATGACCTCTTGATCAAAACCCAATATCATAAGAATTATAATTCTGAACATTGAAATTAACTCTCATGTCAAGTAATTTCCCCTCATAAATTACCATCGCATGAAGTAATCTCACTCGTGAACCATGGCTTATGATTTTATTACGACGTGTATGAAATTTATGATTTAATTCCTCACCTTTTGTGTTCCGCTTTACAATAATTTCGTAAGCGCGCAATTAGGACTCTAATTTGAAATAAAATGAGATGATCGCTTTACTAAATTAATACGGTGAAGGTGTAAGTAGGTTTCGATTTGCCGTGTTGATAAAATTAGGAATGTGTTTAAAGATACATACATACATACATACAATCACGCCCATGTTCCCAAACGGGGTAGGCAGAGCATACGAAACGTGACATAGACAAAACCATGATCTTGACTATTTCAAGCTTCGCAGCCACTTCTAGCATATTGTTAGATTTGATAACCGGTGGAACAGGTATAATAGTGACAGGTTGCTAGCCTGTCGCCTAAAGCATACCTAAACCTATTTTCCTTAGTAGCTTCTTACGACATCCACGGAAGAAATGGAGTGGTGTTATTCTATCCCGACACCACACGGATTTAAAGATAAAGATAAGTTTAAAGATAAGTTTGGCATTTCTTTTAGGATTAAAAAAAGGAGTTTAGGCCCCTAATAAATACGTAATCTGTTAGGTTATTTTACAACCGTTCCGTGTGGTGTCGTGTTTAGAATTACACCTCTCCATTTCTTCCGTGGTAGTCGTACGAGGCGACTAAAGAAAAAGGTTGAGGTTTATTTTAGGCGACAGGCTAGCACACTGTCACTATTGTACCTGCTAACTTAACACCAAAAAGAATAAGCTAAAGTGGCACAAAACGTAAAATGTTCATGGTTTTGTCTACGTAGCGTTTTGTGTGATCTGCCTACCCCATTGGGAATAGAGGCGTGATGTATGTAAGTATTTATTTTACAACGTTACTCTCAAACCCAGAGAGGCACTCTTTCACTGAACTCAATGACGTAAAAATGTAATCAGTAAACATGTTAAACCCACACATTGATTTTTATTTCCCCTGTTAATTCATTTTCAAGGAACTCTTTGTCCTATCCTTTTTAAAGGATAAAACAATAGTCACAATACCGTCAATAAAAAAAGTATTATAATAATTCTTGTTTACTGAACATCTTCCTCCAAGCAATGACATAAAGCGACCTTATTCTGTATCGACTTAGACCCCACTAGTTATTCGACATACGATCAAAAAGTTTCGAAACGACCAACGGAAGTCGGCTAAGCAGAAATTCAGTCCAATTTCCCGGTATGTCATATTTATTGGCTCTCCGCCGGTTCGTTCGGAAATGCTGAGCGTAGGCATCCCGAACGATCGCTGTGGCCTTATTCTGATGACTAGAGTTCGTTTCAATTGTGTTTGTATGTTGTCTTTTTGCGGACTTTCATTCAAGTGAAATAGGGGATTTAGCTTGGCTGGCTAAAATAGAACGTAGCTTCTAGGAAAAGGTGGAAGATACTAACATTTAGTGTAATAGGTATACACAGATATTATCACACCTGTATTACCAAATAAGGTAAACCGAACACATGAAACGGTACAAAAAGACAACGATGACTTTAGTTTTCCTTTGCCACAAATTTTCACACTAAGGCCCGCCGTACACGGACGGCTCGAGCAGTTTATGACTGAGTGACGTACACGGACCGCTCGAGCGGTCGGCATCAACTCGCGAGCCGTCGACGTGCTGATGGAATTTCACCGTGCAGTTGACGGCTTGAAGCGGTCGCGACTGCTCGAGCGGTCGTGTGTACGGCAGTGAATCAATGACTATAGTTCACCGGGCGGTCGCGGCTTTAAGCAGTCGGTCTTAACTGCTTGAAGCCGTCCGTGTACGGCGGGCCTAAGAGGTACCTACAGTGACAGGTTGCTACCCTGTCGCCTAAAATATGTGAGAATTAGAGAGGTGATATTCTAAACCCACCACACGAGACATAGGTGTAATGGGCATAATTAGGAATGTTGTTAATTCTTCCAGAGTTAAGAATCAAGTCGCTTTTAAAACATACGACATGTAGGTACTATTTGATGTTTCTTGCCACTTCTTTTTTTAAATTAAGTTTGTAAACTATATAAATTGGTAGGTAATAAAATAACACAGCTACTAATGCTTCACAAATAAAAATAATAACGTAGCGGCAGCGTTTAGTTGCAGTTCCTACATCAGAATTAGTTGACAGCGAAGTTAACGAACTGACAACCTTACGGCGTTTATATTCAATGGAAATATGCTTTTGGAATTACGAGCGATCATTCCACGTAGCAGCTGATACGGATTTTTACATGAGGTTTGTTCGGCTTGGCATCTTAACGAGACATTTTGAAGAAAAATATTTTCTATAAAGTTTTTCTTGTATGGTGTCGGGGTGAATAACACTACTCCATTTCTTCCGTGGATGTCGTAAGAGGAGGTAAGGAAATGGGTTAAGGTATGCTTTAGGCGACAGGCTAGCAACCTGTCACTATACAACCTCTTTCATCTGTTTTCAAACCTGCAATTATGCTAGAAGTGGCCGCGAGAGGGGGAAATACTCATAGTCATAGTTTTGTCTACGTCACGTTTTGCGTGCTCTGACTACTTCATTAGGGAACACAGGCGTGATTGTATGTATGTAAAGATTTTTGTTTTTCTTTATATGAACCTTGATTAAATTTGTAGCTTAGTTTAGCCAAACTAAGCCACTAGCCAGTTTTCTGTTTGTTCTTGAAACTGGCCGATTTCAAATCGCATGCATACATAATATACAAACGCCCCTGCGTTTCCAAATAGCGTAGGCACACGAGGCGTGATATAGACAGAACCGCGACTGTTTCACGTTATTCAGCCACTTCTAGCATAGTTTTAGATTTAAGAACCGACGGACTAAGTATGATAGTGACATGTTGCTAACCTGTTGCCTAAAGCATACCTTAATTTCCTGAGCAGCTTGTTACTTGTTATCCTCGGAAGAAATGGAGAGGTGATCTAAGAAATTGTCGCAATTAAGGGCTATATTTCACCGGGACACCACGGCGGCGCAACCAGTCGTCGGCTACCAACAAAATGTATGATATGGTTGCGCAACCAACGGAAACCAGGTGAGTAACTCCCTATAGAGCTGTATACATTTTGTTCGTAGCCGACGACTGGTTGCGCCGCCGTGGTGTCCCGGTGAAATATAGCCCTAAAAATGGATGAGTCTTTTTTAATCACTGAGGAGAAACTACAGAACTTATTGAACTAAAACACAAACTGATTGCAAACCGCTGATAGGAGAAGACGTCGGGAGCGTGCCGTCGGAACGCCTCAAAAAGCAAACACCCTTTATGACTGTCGACTGTATACGAGCAAAGATTCAGCCCGCAGCTATTGGCAATTATACCGGGCTATCGCACCTCAAAGCGTGGCAGTTATGAGACGCTTTTCACACCGTGATAGCGTGGCTGAATAATGTCCTTACTACAAGGGCTGTCAGTGTTTTTATGGTATTAGTCTGTTTCTTTGGGCGGTTGCTGGAAAGGTTTCCTTTAGCTTTGTGTTGGCATTTGTTTTTGTTCAAGCCGTTTTATGCGAGATATGCATGAATAAGATTATGGGTTGCGTGCCGCTATGCTCATTCATGAGAGTATTTATTTTTTAGGTGTCAAATTAGATAAAAGGTGTAATGGGGGCAGGTAGTTAGCCTTTTATCTAAAACAAACTCCATTTCGCGGAAGAAATGGGGAAGTGTTATTCTAAATCCCACAACACACGGTTAAAGTCAAATTATATTGAAGTAACAAATTATGTAACAAACATGTTTGTATACCGACACGCCTCTTTCGCACTGGAGGTATGCAAGGACTACTTTGGTTTATTTGTGGCGATCCTCACACACCTATTTTGCTTTATTAATCCACATTCAATAACCATTTCATTCACGCTCATTGGTTCCGGGTATTCTATTGATTTGACCTTTTACTAAAACATCTTTGATTTGGCCACGAAACGTCCGACTAGGCTTTCCACTCCCAACACACCGATCCACGGCCCCAATGTTCAGTACCTAAATCTTTCCAACAAACAAATTATTTGTTCTCAAAGTCTAATAATTATCACTACTTCGATGTCTCAGGGTCTTTACAATGTTCATAAGTTTTACAGATAATCATATTACACGCTTCGGCAATTACGTTTAATTATGGGCCATCGGCACCGCTCCTATGTCTCTGACTTGCAGGTCGTAGACGGGCACCTTGGGTCTTATCACAGCCAGCTCGAGTGCACAGAGAGGTCCTATTGTTCAGAGATCGCATCGTAATAGACAAGGCGTCCTTTTTGCTGAAGTTGTTTTGTTAAAAATTTTACTAGCTTAAGCTTATCTTAAGATAGGAGCTGACATCATGAAATGCTAAAACTTTTTCACTCCGGGAGATTTATTCGTTTTAATTTTATTTTAGTCGATAAAATACATCTTTTTGTCACGGTATACGTAACAGGGGTAACATCTGGGTTAAAATCTTTCATTCTATTAAGTATGGAAATTTATGAGATACGTACTTTTTACATACATACATACATACCGTCACGCCTCTTTCCCACAGGGGTAGGCAGAGACTACTTTGTTCCACTTGCTACGATACTGACATACCTCTTGCTTCATCCACGTTCATTAGTTTCTTCATACATGCTCGTCGATTTCGAGTACTCTTGACCTGATCTGTTTCTAAAACGTCCGCGATTTGGTCACGGAACGTATTTTTTGATCCAACAAATTATTAAAAATCGTTATAATTTCACCAGAAACTGTTTTTTCTTCGTCAAAAAGTTTTATTGTAATTTTTCACGTCATACCACTTGTGAGTAAGTACAAAGCGAGATGACAACTACAGTTGTCGAAATTCGTAAACAAAACACATTTCACAACCGTCTTAGGGTCAATTCCCACCAAAAGAGCAGCGCAGCGCGGCGTAGCGCAGCGACCCGCTCCGTGGAATGAGAATTTCAACTTTATTTTCATTACAATAAGACTTATTATCGCATGAGAAACTCTAACGATGCGGGCGCATGCCCGCGTACATACATACATACATAACCGTCACGCCTTATTCCCTGCGGGGTAGGCAGAGACAACAGAGCGCCATTCGCATCTATTCTGACATACTTCTCTCGCTTCACTCACATTCATCACTCTTGTCATACACGCTCGACGGTTTCGGGTACTCCTTATTTGGGCTTTGTTTAGTACATCGCCGATCTGGTCGATATACGTTTTTCGAGGGCGCCCTCGACCGCCTTGCCCTAACACACTTCCCTTGTAGATTTGCTTACATATCCTTGATTCATCCATTCTCTTCACGTGCCCAAACCAACGCAGCATACTCGTATCCATGGTAATAACAACGCATTCCATAAACGAAGCCGTGCGACTGCGCGAGCCTTCGCAGGAATGTCCGAGGATGCTCGAGCAGTCGCGACGGCCGCTGTCAATACATATGTCAATATGTCAATAATTATGTAAATTCCAGCGACTTCCTACGCATTCCAGCGGCTTCTCGAACAGTCGCAGGAATCGTCGCGCATTCTCCACGGAGCGGGTCGCTTCGCTACGCCGCGCTGCGCTGCTCTTTTGGTGGGAATTGACCCTTAAACGTCCAGCTGACTTAAAACACACAGCTAATCACGATTAAGACGACATGTCAAAGTTGCCCTATGGTTTAATGAACCTAGTCAGCATTTTAACTGCATAGATAAAGTTAACAGCGATCGTCAGAGCTGTCTCTGGGGAGCCAATCAGATGTCTGGACCGAGTTTGCTGTTCCCGACTGCAAACTGTACACTCCAGAGGTTTAATAAGCTCATCACGTTTTGAATTGGCTGTTGAGTTTAAAGCCGAGAAATCTATGAAGGTTTTAATGTATTTTGGGGTTATTTTTATCGTTTATACCACTTCGAATTCAATTCATTACACAACTTGAAAGTACGTTATTTTTTAGTTTTAAAATTATGCGGTAAATTGTTTTTATGTATTTATGACGCATTTGACCAAATCACAGTAAAATTTATTCTTAAAAAAGTCACTTTGAAATCGTGAGTAAATCAATATTTTTCGTATGTAAAAAATGAGTAAGAGTAACTTGATACCAAGACATTTTTTATTATCGACCTTTAGTTGTTGTAAGAATGAAATTGCAACCCAAATCTTTGTTACCCTGAATACTGGACATATACAAAACCTGCTACTGCTATTTTTGTTATTAAAAATAGACCTGTGTAGTGTACCTACATTCTTGGCCGTAAGTTTTGGTAAGTTACTAAAAATGAACGTTCTACTTACAATCCCACCAAAACAACATTTTCGGCAAACACCTAACCTAATCAAAACATTTGCAAATAGCAAGTCTAAATTAACTGTATTCGTCTCAAATTCACATTGAAATGTGTTTATTTCCCGAATGTTGGCAGAGCAAACAATCGGCGCCTAACGAACGCCAATTAGACCCACGATCCCGTATAGAGCAACAGTCGTAAGACAGGTGGCTTGTTAAGCATCCAAGGCGAATTAGCAAAATGAGATGACAAAAGTTGCTACGGTCTGATAGACGGATTTTGTTCGTATGATTTGGTCATAAACAACGTTGTAGTGGCTGGTGACTTGTGGTCATCGACTTCTAAACAATTAAACCTAATTGATTCGTGACCAAACGCAAAAAAAAATTGTCAAGCAATGTAATGTCACTATACCGTTCACTAGTATGTAGGTTCTATGGTGAGTTAGGAGTCAAATGGTTCGATGGTAATAATGACCTTACACTACAGTATTTTTCTGGGGTATCTGTTTTATATCGTCATCGTCATCATAAGTGGTTAAGGTATAATTTAGGCAACAGGCTACCAACTTGTCCCTATAGTATCTTTTATCTAAAAACTAAAAAAATATGCTATACGGTTTTGTCTATGTCATGTGTTGTGTGCTCGGCCTACCCCATTGTTCACACAGGCGTGCGGTGATTTTATGTAATTGTTTGTGAGTGCTAATCTCTAATAAGGCAAAACGTAAGTGCAACAATAAAATACGCACACATAGTTACTTACACACATTCTACCAACACATTCACATTGCGTTATTCTTCCGTCTCTACGCGACATGCTGGGGCTAATATCACTTATCGGAGGCATGTTTACAAGCACTCACCTGCACTGAAATGTGGGTGGTGGCAGAGCGCAGTGATGGGGATATGTCGATAGTTCTATCGACATTCTATCCGACGATAGATTACATTTGCAATGGACTGTCAAGGTTATTTATCGTCGTGGGATGTTTGTATCTAATGTATTGTTGTAGAAATAGTGTTTTATGAAGTAGTTGAAAAATATAGGTTCTTGAAGTTGATTAGCATAGGTAGGTATCCGAGTAAGTTCGATATTATTTTGAAAAATATTACCGAATTTAACGCGTAAGTTAATTAATAGCAGTAAAACAACAACATAGGCAGTGCACACAAAACGTAACGTGGATAAAACCACGATTTTTTCAGACTTCTAGCACTTTAGTTTTAAAAATAGGTGGAAGACAGTGACAGCTTGTTAGACTGTCGCCTAAAGCATACCAAATCCTTTAGTCGCCTCATATGACATCCACAGACATTTTTCGAGGAGTATTATTCTCACCCGACGCCACACATAGCTAAAAGCATCTTAGTTAAAGTAGTTTTTTTCTCGAATGCAAATCGCAAAGAAAATCATCGATGTTTGCAATGAATCCCATCGTTTGAACCGCTTCCTTAGCGCGTTGAACAAAGCGGGCGTGTCTCTAACCCGATTAACCGCGCAAGTGCGCCGCGCGGGCTTTCGTTCCCATTCACCGTTGATTAGCTCAGATAAAACTGTTATAATTATCATTTTCCCTGGGAACAATCTTATTAACGGAATTAGAGCAAGGTCTGCCTTGAATGTAAGAAAGTTTTTATTTGTTACAAGCAGAAAATTATATCAAGTAAGGTAAACGTCCCTGTGCTCGACACTGACCCAATACTTGGCACTTGCAACCTTATGTCATAGTAAGACAGGTGACAGATGGGTGTCATCTACTGGGGATTGAGGCGTCGAGGATTGGTACAGTAGAACCCGCTTAATACGATTTCTCAGGGACCCTAACAAAAACGCGTCTTAAGCGAGAAAGCGTATTATGCGGGAAATGGAAAATAAAACATACTACATGTTTTAATTTTGGTATATGTACTTCTCATGTCAAGCCATCGATAGGAGCTGTTCCTTTCAATAGAGAAGGCGTAAGCGCGGAGGCAAAAAAGCCATGATGGCAGCCTCCGCTGAGGTCAGCCTGCACTTACAGCCGGGCCGAGCCAAGCGGTCACCGCCCGCCCCCGAAAAGGAGAAGATGGAGCGAAGCTCGGACACTTCAGAAGGTGACAGAGTGTCGTCACAGGAGTTGATCCTGTTCATTCAGGAGATCCAAACCGGCCAAAACCCAGTGGCATTTTTCTTGGAACGGCTAGCCACTCTGCACGGCTGGAGTGACTAGCCGGCTCAGGACGGCCCCCTGGAACACCGCCGGCCTTACGCCTTTTAAAATCGGGTTGCGACGTCACTGAATGGAGGACTAGAAGTCTGACGTAGCACAGAAGACAACCAACGAGACCTGAGGATCCACTCGGGAGCGGGAAGACCCCGCTGGAGGGGGCAAATGCCTCGAACAGCATCTCTCGAGACTGACAATACGAGCATCTCGGCTCGGGCTCCCGCGTATTAAACGGGATGACGAATCGTATTAAGCGTTAAGAAATGTATGAAAATATGTCTCAAGTTGCAGGGACTGGCGTAAATTGGCGTATTAAGCGAGAAATCGTATTAAACGTGATCGTCTTAAACGGGTTCTACTGTACTTTTACCTTATGTTACTAGTTGACAAAAAGTCTGCTACAAGATAATGCTTGAAGCGTTCTTACATGACCGGGGCGTTTTTGATTCTAAACTTAGGTACTAGAAAATGTTAGTATTTTTTGCGTAGTCATATAATGAGTTACACACATGGGTTACACGTTTTTACTTCATTGACAAGAAAGCTGGAAATATTATTGTTCTTTTTGCTTTCATAAGTTTTTCAGTAACAAGAAATAAAGAAACAACTTGTCATTTTAGGTTACTTGTAAATGTTGGCTTGTTCCAACTAAAGTACATTGTTGGGCCTAGTCGTATTTCACATGTTCTGTCAATCGTATGAAGGTCAACAAGAACAGTTCCCCTTAGGGTCAATTCCCACCAAAAGAGCAGCGCGGCGCGGCGCAGCGCGGCGCAGCGGAGCGACCTGCTCCGTGGAGAATGCGCGCGGATTCCCGCGACTGCTCGAGATGTCGCTGGAATGCGCGGGACATCGCTGGAATTTACATAATTATTGACATATTGTCATATGTATTGACAGCGGCCGTCGCGACTGCTCGAGCATCCTCGGGCATTCCAGCGAAGGCTCGCGCAGTCGCGCGGCTTCGTTTATGGAATGCGTTGTTATTACCATGGATACGCGGGCATGCGCCCGCATCGTTAGAGTTTCTCATGCGATAATAAGTCTTATTGTAATGAAAATAAAGTTGAAATTCTCATTCCACGGAGCGGGTCGCTCCGCTGCGCCGCGCTGAGCCGCGCCGCGCTGCGCCGCGCCGCGCTGCGCCGCGCCGCGCTGCTCTTTTGGTGGGAATTGACCCTAAGAGATATATTCGTCTTTGTACATTTAATTTGTTCTTTGCTTGCAATTTTTACTTTTACCATAAAAAGAGTTTTACATCATTATGTAGTGACAATAGCGCCATTAAGTCAATGTGAAGTCAATCACCTCATTATGTTCTACACCGCGAGGAGTTTCATTAACTGGCGCATTTATACAAGTGCCAACTCTTCAGTCCCCAGGGCATAACATCTGCCCGGAGAAAGATATTTCTACTGGAGCCTTTCCCAGACATACATTCCAAGTAAGTAATCCGACTATAACAGCAGCATATCAAACAACACGCCAATCTACTGATAAAAACGACATCGCGCCCTCAAAAGAAACCGTATCGTCAGCTGTAAAAACATCGTTTAGATCAGAAGCGTGACCTCCTTATCTTTACCACCCATTTATCTCAGAGGCCGTTTATGATTAATATCTCAAGACATCTAACTTTCCAGCTTACGCAAAGCCTTTGAGTTACTTCTGCACTCCTAGTCTTTTTCCGTGTAAACTGTCGTATCTACACTACAGCGCTTCATTCATACCCCTTTCCGGCCGAGAAACTCTTTTTGCGAAAATGTTACTAAAATGCTAATGAATTGTATTGTTTTGCTCCATAATCTATGAGAAAAATACGAAAAAAAATCCTGTTGCTCTAAATCATCCTAAAACTTAACTGCACGATCGTTTGGGTTCGGACTTTACACGTGAAATGGACAATCGAGCAAAAACTCAAAAAGCACACATTTTTATTAAAATAAGTTTGTTTTTATATTGTTATAATTAGTCTCAAATTACTCATTATTTATTATTAAATAATTAAGTCTCAGAAACCGAAATTTAAATTCTTTATAACATCAATCACAATCAATTAAACTAAGTATTTTTGAATTTTGTCGTCAAACTCGGGTAAGTGATCATATCCATCGTACATCAGAGGTTTAGCAGCCTTTTGGTACTTTCTTGCTATCACTGGCATCCATCTGGCATCTCATATCTGGCATTGGATTCCTTTATTGAGTGCGACGTCTCTTTTTTGGTATTTTGCCATACATTTCTTGGAGTTCGAAGCGAAAATTGCGCAGATACAAATTAAAATTTCGGTTCCTGAGACTTAATTATGTAATAATAAATAATGAGTAATTTGAGACTAATTATAACAATATAAAAACAAACTTATTTTAAAAAAAATGTGTGTTTTTTTGAGTTAACGTGTCACGTGTTAAGTCCGAACCCACACGATCGTGCAAATTTTTTTTAACAGCTTATATTTCGCGTGAAATGATAAGTATACTTCTATATTTCTATTGATTTATTAAGTTAACCTCGTTACATATGCGAATCGTGCATTAAATTACCACCAGATTATTAAAATAATACAAAAATATGTACTTATGTACTGTGCTACAACCGTCAAAAAACGCCGCCATAGTCGGGAGTGTCGTGCGACCGACAGACACTAGAAAACTTACCCTTTTCACATGCCGCGACTGGCGCTAGTATCTGTACGATCGATCGGTATCGGCTTGGTCGCGAAAAGATGATTTGCGCGCACTTAGGATTTTTTTTAAGTTATGTGCACGCTTGTATCGACTCGGCCGGAAAGGGATACACAAATACATACATGTATGTACATACATCATGCCTGTATTCCCACATGGGGTAGGCAGAGGACACAAACGCTGACTATTTCGCGTTCCGTGGCCACTTCTAGCATATATTTTTTTTTAGGTTTACAGAGTTGGCAGCTATAATAGTGACAGGTTAGGTTAGGTTAGGCTAGATTAGTCGCCTCATACGACATCCATGGAAGAAATGGAGAGGTGTTATTCTATCCCGACACCACGGGCTTCATTCATCAGCCATCTAAATATCCAATAAAGTCTACATAAAAAGCGATGAAAAAAATTAATAACCCGACTTCCTGTAAAAAAAGTCATTTCCGTCCCCCAATTTTATTTGGCGCCGTTCTGGTATAACGTGGCAATCCATTAAGAGAATAGCTTCCCTTATCAACTCATAAATTTCGGTACTATCTGCTTCGCGTCAAATGGATAACGTATTGATGCGTTTGGATAGGAGTTTAGGCTGGGTTAGTGTTTATGGTGGAAATTTATTTATCTAGTTTAGATTTATTACACACTTAGAACATACAATCATACAATTATGCCTGTATATTCGAATGGGGTAGACCAGGGTTTCCCAAACTATGGTTCGCGACCCTCTGGTGGGTCGCGACTGTCGCGAGAGAATATAGAGTGGGCCCAGCCAATAGATCAGCACACAGAATGACTGAGCCGATGGCCAGTGAATGAAGCTATGAAAGTCCTCCTCCCTTTTACTATACGGTGGACAATAAAACTAAATACCGAAATTCATAAATTCATAGTCTTGTTAAAATTTTATTTACAGAACAAATATGTACAAAACAAAAGCAATTAAAATTATATACAACTAACTTAAAAACTAAACTTAAATCTAAAATATATTTAAAAATGGGCACCCCCGAGGCATGGTTCCAAAGACGCTGGCAGCGTTTCCTCGCTGTATCGCAATGCTGATGCGTTGAGCGAGGAAGCTGCCAGCTCTTCGGTCTCCGGTTGCATCAACCAGCCGCTTGGAGAGCTCTTTCATTAAGTTGGTGGCGCTGGGACCCCACGGACCTAAGGTCTCGACCCCGAATGGTAAGAAAAGGTATTCTGGGCCGAGATCTCCGTATTTTGTGCTTTTTAGTTTTTCGGCCGCTTCAGCTGCCGCTCCTGGTTTAGTGGAAGTACCGTGGAGGTGGGACGGTGCCAGTGTATCGACACAGGTTGCATCCCACACCAACACACGTCCCTGCTTCCACGGAATTAAAGACATTCCGTCTGGTCTCTTGCCATCATCTCGAACTATTCCTGACGGTTCTAAAACCGCAGGCACGTTGATGGTGGCAAGAGAGCGACGGATAATATCGTTTAGAGCGGCATGTCTGGAAAAGCGGCCGGCACTCTTCTGGCAAGAAAGCCCGTGGTGGCCCAGCGCATCAACATTGTTACCGCAGGTGCATTTGTGTGGTACGCAGACAGGCACTCCAAGCCGCAGACAGGTTGCAACCCTCAGTGTTTCGGGCTCTAAGAACGTGCCGGTGTTGGCTGAAGGGAAGGCCTGCAGCCAATAGCCAGCCTCCACAGAACCCGCTGCCAATATTCTGGCACGTTCCGAGCCCGTGCTGCGACACAAAAGGGAATCAAATGTCAATTTAGAAAAAATGTCATCCCAGGCCCTTTGAGATTTAGTATTGACAGGTAGATCTTCACCCGGGCAAGCAGCAGACCAAGCTATTTTGGCCTCCGACAAGCCTGCAGTCTCGTAGTTTAAAGAGCAAGCCCTTAGAATATTACCTATGAGAGCTGCAGAGCTGTGTGCGGAGGACAAAAAAGCTGGAGCGGATACAGATGTAATTTTGCGTATCCCTAACCCACCAAAGCGAATGGGAAGGGATGCTTGAGTCCATGAATCTTCGCCGAGTTGAATGTTTAAAATTGCTTCCAGACTTGCTTTCATTAAATTATCCATACCTGTAAGTTCATTTTGGAATTTAGTGAATGGACAGCAGCGAAGTACATAAGTGAATTTAGGAACGAAAAGGCAGAATTTTAAAATTGTCAAGGCGAAATGAGGGCTAATTTCTAGAAGACGACTTTCATAGTTTTTGAATTTAGATATAGATTCCGAAATAAAGCTTTTAAATGATTCCTCAAATATAGGGGATCCTAGGAGGCTGAGAGAATTTCTGTCAACTATTTTTACGTTTGGGGTCAAGTTCTCAAATTTTGTTTTTAAGTCAAGGAAATTCAAATTTATGTTTTGGATAAATACCTAATTCACACTTACTAAAATTGAGCTCTAAGCCAATAGCTTGAAATTTTGATTTTATTGTAGCAAGATCTGAGATTAAAGTATCCAAGTCTCCTCCTAGGGTCCCGTCGTCTAAATACCAAACGTTGAATTTTGATTTTAAATTTTGAATAATGGGATTAATAGCCAAATATGGGATTAATAAATTGAACATAAAAATATCATGATATTGAAGTTGATGTCAACAGTGATGCCGAAACATAGGAAACAATTTCAAGTTTCGCATTGAGATAACTTATTGGTAGTTTTATAAGTACTTAAAAAATGTATTAATACTTCGTTTGTATTTTGTAAAATCCTTTATTCATGGGTCTCAATTTTGTAAACTTGTATTAGGTGGGTCGTAGCCCAGACAACTTTGGGAACCCCTGGGGTAGACAGAACACACGACATGACACAGACAACATGATTTCACGCTTCGTAGTTACTTCTAGCATAATTTTTGATTTAAAAACAGATGGAAGAGGTAGAATAGGAACAAGTTGCTAGCCTGTCGTCTAAAGCTTAACTAAACCTATTTCCTATTATTATCTCATTATCGCATTTTACGACTTCCAAGGAAGAAATGGAGAGATGTTATTCTACCCCGACACCACACAGGCAACCACACTTAAATGATGACTTCTTGGTTAAAATATTTCATTTTAATTACAAATATTTTTTGGATTGTCAAATATTTCTAAATCTACCAATTAACTTTCGGAGTGGCTTGTGACGTCATGGCTTTGTTTATACAATACATATTTATACTCGTACAATTTCATGGACTAATTGACGATTTGTAACCACTTTTAGCATAGTTTTTGTCCTTGGCAATAAATGTTTCAAAGTCCCTACCTGTCACGTAATATCAGTCCCACGTAAAACACTAATTACTTCCAACATCGGGGATTTTCATAATCCCTGTGCCTAACCCCAAATTCTAGAACACGGCCGCCTTACACGGTCCAATTAGGAAGTTAGGGTCCAAAATAAGGATGTTACGGAGTTTCGGCTTCGGTTCCGATATACCGAAACCTTCGGTTGATTTCACACCTCCGGCTTCGATTCCGATTGCTTTTGAACCGGAGGTTATATCGGAACCGAAACTTACCAGCCGCCGTGCTTGGCGCGTGCCTAGTACAAATACAAACAAACATGTTTTAACTTGTCTCCCTGGAATCACCCCACGCGTTTTGCGACATTATTTTTTTCAATCGTTTGTTATTGTTTTGGTTCACGCCTTCAGGTAAATTAGGTTCTACTCCGGTTCCGATTTCAGTTTCGGTTCACATTTCGTTGTCGGTTCCGTTAAAACAAAAGAAAGCTCCGGTTTCGGCTTCGGTTCCGATAAACCGCCTCCGTTACATCCCTAGTCCAAAACACGCGTGGGGAACCCCTGTCGCCTAGATTGATCCCCAAATAAATCCCTATTTAAATGAAGGGTGATGGATTAGTTTGTTTAGAGGTTTTGTTGCTGAATATATTTTAGATCAACTGGATGTGGTAATTTTGTTTTAATTGATTGATACGCTCCCGATGGTGATTAAAAATACATTTGACGTGTATTTTTATGAAAGCTGTATTAAATTTGCATAGCGTTTTTAGGGGTATGTTTATCAAAATTTATTAGGAGTTTTAGGTTACTTATTACTATAGCTCGACAATCTCGTGGGGCACCCTCCTAGGCATTGGAGTGCAATTTTTTGAAGTTGATTGCTTACGATTCAAATTATGACAGCAATGGTAACAATTTCACACAGCTCTTTTTTAAAGTTGATGCTAATGATAATGAATTGATGAAGATGATTGTATTGTTAAACTTTTTTAACAAGTTAGTGGTATTTTTGAGAAAATGACTTCGATGTTTCTTAATGCCATAATTATGGATTGATTTTTAGATTTATTGTCGCTTAAACTTGAAACAAGTGCCTCTATATTCATACTTACGAAACTAAACCTACGGTTTGACACCGACTGTCCAATTTCGTTTTTCTTTCAAGCTTGACACTTTTGACGTATTAAGTAAATTTAAGCAATAATAGTATTAATTAACTTCTTTCAGTATAGTTCCTACAATACGAAGTAGCCATTCACAGTCCACACAAGGGTGATATCGAGCACTAGTTAGCCGTGGAGGGTCAATATCAGACCCTTGCCGTGTTTGGCCACCTCAAGTTGTTTGCCGGCCACGTTAGCCTGGATACAGGTTTGATTACACTGGCGCATCTAGTTAGAGAACTGAATTAGTTTTAGAAATACTGGTATCTTTTACCGGTATCGGGAGGTGGTGCAGGGTTGAAAAATGTTGACGGAGAAAAACTGAATTGACAAAAGTATAGGGGCTTGTTATAGAAGTTACATTGTTGATAGTAAAAATGATAAGTGAGTTTTGAAAATTACTTTCTGAAAAATTTGGCAGTTGAAGATTTTTCTCAAAAATTGGAAGTGGTTTTAGGAAAAAATACGGGGTATACACGTTTTACAGAGTAGCTCGACATGTTTCGCACTAGTACGTAGACATTCATTTAGGAGCCGCATGTAGGAGGCTATTGCAAGAGCAGTGGCGAGCAGTGTGCGTTTGGCAGCAGCTGCTGCGGCTCCTACATGAAGGGCTACGGAATAACTGGTTTTCTCCACACCTCGATTAGATTATTAATGAGGCTCAGGGTATTTCCATGTGCCAAGATGTGTTTATGAGCTTAGTAACTTTACAAAATCAGGAGGTAAGTGAATTACGTTCTTTTGAACTTTAAAAGAACGTCACCCCTGTTGGGGTTAACAATAATCAATACGGCTGCTAGGTACAGTAACCCACCCTATGCGAGGGTGCCAAATAATTTTTGCGTGTTCAGTTTGAATGCAAGAATTCAATTTTCTAAGCAAACTGTACGGATTGCCAAACTCAACAGCAGTGCCATCAGACTGCTGGCAAACAACTACACTCCAATATCGAGTAAAATATAAAGGACTCTTCGGTTAAAGTGGACTTGTTCGGGATGAATTTTTGTCGAGCGGTTCTGCGTGAGTTCGATAGTCAGTTGTTTTATTTTGATCTCCATGTAGATAAAAACTGATAAGTAATGAAAAAGAAAAAATGCAATAAAAATGGTAATATTATCAGCTCAAAAGCAATAACTACATCTTTCTTTTCATATCTTTACTTAAAATTATGTGTAGATAGATTTAAAGATGCACAAAGAATAGCTAAAATGGCGGCAAAATCGCATTTGACATAGTTATCATTATTATAATAAAATTGTACATCGACGTCATAAGCTCGCACTGCCAGCCGCGCTTTGAAGTATGTTTCTTCTTCTTTCGATCATCGCCTGTTTTATTAAGTAAGCTGATTTTATAATTAAACCTCATAAAGCTATCACAGTAGGTATAAAGCTTTCTTAATTTAGACCATTTGGTTATTGCGTTTGAAAGGACAAACAGTAGGAACGTATTGACATAGCTTATGCAAAAAATACTGTGATAAAGATCCTGTCATTAATATTATCCATGCTGAGAAAGGAAATTACTCTCCAACGTCCTTTACCAAACAAATTAAAAGATTATAACCACATTTCGCTCAAACTTCGAGTTTCAGCACCCAACCTCCGTCTTACACGTTAGCCAGACTGATGTTTGTTTAACCTAAGTACACTTTAATACTTCTGCCATCAGATACGCTAGACTAGTACGGCTACGCAAATCGATTGTGGCATGTTATATGTTATACCTATTAGCTATTACCAAAGGAATGTATAAATCAATTAGTCTCCGCTTCACTGGATGCGGTATCTGGTGTAGACATCTATATTGGTTCAGATGATAATGTAGTACTTGAATCACGGACTTATATCGAAATAGATGTCTCAAGTGTTTGTACTTTGCGTGCCAAAAGGGAGCCAAAAGGGAGAGCAATGCTTTTCCTTTGACGCGATTTCATTTAGTTTTATAGATTAGGTTTAACTGCATAGAAACAGAACAATTTGAATAACGCGGCGTCACCTTTGAATCGGTTTCACTCGGACTGTCAATTTCCATCACTAAAGCGCTCATGTGACGTTACAGTAGGTAGAGAAAAAGTGGCACGCTTGGTTTTCATACAAATGCAGGAACTCACGGTATCTATTTCGATATAAGTCTGTGACTTGAATAGATAGGTAGTCAATTTGCTTGGTAACTAATTTAGGTACATGATACACTTGAGAGTGTTTAATATTGGTAAGCTTTGAGCGATTAATTCAAGCTTGATTGATAGCTTGTTGCTTGGTTCTTCATTCACAGAATCAAAGGTTGTTACTATAATTAGCGCCACCTAGTCAATGTGACGTAAGTCACGAGACTGTCCTACATCGCGCTAATAAAGCTTTGAAGATCATTTGCATAAACAAACAAACTTTCTCTCTGGAGAACTTCAGTCCCCAGGCATCTGCCTTGAGAGATCTCGCTATTGAAGTCTTTAACACAGGTCCTACCCATACAGTACTACCTAAGTCAGCGTTAAGAAAAGATGTCAGAGAGAGCACAGATCTATCTATTACATTTTTATTTGTAAATTTTCTATTCAAAAATACGTATAAATAATGGATGCAAAATAATGGCAGACATAACGTCGTACAATCTGACGTGGTTATCAAATTGCTTCCCCCACGATAGATGCGGGCGCATTCGATTGATCACAAAACCCCCGTTATTCGACCACACCCCACCTTTGTCACTGAATGGCAAAGTAAGTAAAACCGTGCGCTTATTGTGAACTACAGTTCAGCGAATTTAACTTACCAATGCGTCTTTGAGCTTGATTGCCGTGAGACTCACTTATACTTGTAATAAAAAATGTAATCCATATTACACGAACAAAGTAGCGGCGCGAAAGTTCATGTTTGGCAGCAGCCATTCTGGTTTCTTAGACGTGTCTCTATTCCTCATGACTATTTCACGCTTCACAGCCACTTCTAGGATGACTATAGGCTTAAAAACAGAAGGAAAACTAGGAAAAGGCATACTTACTAGTGACAAGTTGCTAGCCTGTCGCTTAAAACATATCTAAACGTGCTTCCGTGGAAGAAATGTAGAGGTGTTATTCTATTCGGACATCACACAGTAATCCGATTATCCCTTCATTTAAATTTCATACGTTAAGCTAGCTGAGGATTTTTTTTGCTATAAAGAAAAATACCACTGGTATAAATGGGAATTCCTGTTCATGTGTAATAAAAGTCTAGGTACATCCCTTAAACCTAGTGCTTAAGAGGGCTGACTTTAGATGAGTTATTGACACCTAATAACATCATCATTCCTTTCCTAAAGTTCCCCCAACACCATGGGAAAAACCAAAGTCTTTTCTCATAAACGGCACGCTCGGCAGGACATCTCCACTCCCAAACCTCACCTCTAATGAAAGCCCTGGAACGCCGCGTGTGGCACATTACAGCCATTAAATCACCGGCAAAAGTTGCCAGTACTCATAACAATAATATCGTTGGGTATCACATAAAGCACTTGGGTTTATGCGCGACTTCCAGCGGTGCAACTGACGGGGTTTGGCGACAATGTTTCATTATCTACGTCGTTAAATTGGTGTTTGATAGAGTCAGTTGTAAAGATAGGCGAGTACCGGTGATTTGAGTGGGCCTTTATAGCTTGGGAAGGAACACTTTGTAGCGGGATGTTGATATCATCGTGAATTAAGTTGCGATAGATTGCGTTTAATTTTAGTAGGGTTGTCTTTGATGCATGGACTACAATGATCTTTGGATCGATGAAAATGCTTAAGCGTAGTGGTGGTATTAGAAGTTTTGTGTATGGGTTAGTGTCTTCGAGTGTAGATTGGGATGCTACCCCACACCGCTGCTTAAAAAACGGTGACGTTACGGTATGAATGTATGGTGCGTCAGCGTATTTTAAGCAGCGGTGTGGGGAAAATGCGTCAAAAACGGTGCGTATACGACGCATCACTGCGATTCCGTATCGTAACCGTTTTTTAAGCTGCGGTGTGGTCGGACCTTAACCTCGTAAGACCCAACGACCTAAATTTAGGACAAATGTCAAAGTGAAATTTAACTTTTTTGACTGATATTAAGGTTATAATTTATTTAGACATATTTTGACGTGGGCCTTACGAGGTTAAAGCATGATTTCCTAATTTTAAAGTTAATAAAAAAGGTGTAATAGTGACAAGTTGCCGGCTTAAAACGTACCAAAATAATAGGTACCTACAAATGTCTAGTCTTGAGACAAACGATTATATTATAAGCACAACTTAAGTTATATTTACCCGACAAAGCAAGAGATAACTAAATGAGCGTGTTCTTTAGAATCTCAGAGCCCTTTTTATTTTCGCTTGGGCCCGACCACGAGGCCTTTCTGTAATTGGGTACATCCTGGTACCCGCAAAAAAAGTAGACAGGGCCCCAAATGGCCCTGCTGAAAAATTTATGCGGCCACGTTTGACGCGGGCCATGTCTCGTGGCTCCCATTTTTCCCCCCTAAATTAATGGTGGGGTATGCAATAAAAATCTTTCATCCATTTTACAATGGAATTGGACTTTTGATAACACGGAAAAGGAGTGAAGCCTGCTGTGATGTATGACGTCGTTTCTCGAGTGGAACGAGTTTTGGTACTTTAGGGGACTGATACTTTGAATTTAAACGGCTTTGTTTATTAGCTTAAATGCATGTTTTAAGTACAGTAAGTATTTTAAACTTACCCGACTTTTTGAGCTGCCTTTTACTTTTTTAATTATACTTTCTAAAATTATTGGATAATGTTGAACAAACCTGTTTATTTCTGACATGGGGATATATTTTTCCAACTTCTAACAAAAAGGATAAAAGATTTAGTGTTGGTGAAATAGTACTGAAACTTTTGAAATAAACTGCGGCAGACATGTTTGAGCTTGTAACGTTACTATGTTGTTTTTATGTTAGTTAATTTAATTTAATGTCGACTGGTTTAGTATGGGACTATTTAGTTGGTTTGACAATAAAATGTCATATCCCAGGTTGAATTTGATTTGAATGTCTATTAGGATAGCCTATTATTTGTAATTTTTAAGTTTTTTATTATTGTGTTCCCGTGTGGTGTCTGGTTAAGCATAACACCTCTCCATTTCTTCTATGGATGTCGTAAGAGGCGGCAATGAAAATAGGTTTACTCGTATGTATATTTTAGGTGACAGGCTAGCAATCTGACGCTATTGTATCTCTTAACTTGAAACCTAGATAAACATATGTTAGAAGTAACTACGAAACGTGAAATAATTTGGGAATACAATGGATAATGTATTTTTTGTCATCTGAATAAAATAATGTTTATTGATAACTGTAAAGCTTACAAAGTGGTCTCTGCCTACCCCTGTGGGAAAGAGGCGTGACTGTATGTATGTAAAGTTTACAGTAAAGCGTTTGCCTAGTTAGCAACTAGACTAAATAATGTAAATTATTTCGTAATATGTCTTTGCCTATTTAATGCAAAAAAAATGTTCCAAGTATCGTACTCTGTGGAAACAAAAAATTCTACTGGGCGTTCCCTTGATAGCAATCCAACGCAAACCCAGTACGTCGGTAAAAACAATCTGGCCCTAAACGATCCCGAATCTTTTGTCAAAAAACCCCAGCTTGGATTTAATCATGCGTCAACCTATACCGGGTCATAGGTCGCTCATACCTAATCGGAGTAATCCATTTGGTAGACAAGTTTCACATCATGACCAGCTTATCATGAGCTTCCTCCCTTCCTTCCTCCAATATAAACTACTAAACCGCGGGGGTGATCCGGTGTATCGCCAGAGACCAAGTTAACACGGTGATGTTTTATCAGCTCGTAAATTGTACGGATATCTGGCGAACCGTCAAAGCGTCCGACTGACTTAGAAAATTTTAGTGGAAAAACCTTTTGCAGCTTCGTGACTAGTAATATTTGTGTCTGATTTGTCTCTTGTATGAATATTCATTTTGGATCGACGAGGGTCCGCGGCAGTTGGAGCATGCTCTTAGAAGTTGTAACTGTCAAATGTTATTATCTCGGCTTATACGTATTTCTGAGGGATGGTTTGAAGCACGTGTTGCGAGTTTGCTATTGATTTGAAATTAACTGTATTTGTATTTGTCATCAGTTAATGATAACTAAGTAATGTTATTACATGTCATCTATTACGCATATTTTCTTGGTTTGAATTCCCACATACATGACGGCTATATTCCCAAATAGGGTAGGCAGAGCACTCGAAAAGCTACATAAACAATACTTGAACTATATCACGTTTCATAGCCACTTCTAGCATAATTTTAAGGTTCTTATAATTATGTTCAAAGGTAGCCTTAGCCCATATCCTTAGTCACTTTGTACGATATCCACGGAAGAAATGGAGAAGTGTTATTCTAAACCTGAGACCACACACCAGTGATATTACGTGTAATTTTAAATATCTAAATTATAATCATATCCATAACAACCTCACATTATGTATGCTACGATGCGCGTAGAGGCGTAGCGCGTAGCTCGTAGCACACCCATTGAACTAATACGAGTTGGTTACAACTTTTGATGGGCAACATGACATGTGTCTCATATTACCGTAATAACGCTGTCTTAGGCCCTGCGAATACGACAGACTATCTGCGACGGACTTTTTAGTCTGTGAAAATATAACCTATGGAATTATATGAAGTAACGCACACGACCCGCAAAAAGTCCGGCACACAATGCACGCAATGCAATGTCGTCTGCGCTGCGCCATAATATTTTTTTTGTAACTTTAAAAGCTTGTAAAAAAAGGGACAATGTTACTAACGATCGGGGCAGAATAGATAGGTTTTTTATAGTACTAAATACAGGAGGTCCACTCCCGAACAAAAATCAGGTTTACGTATAAAACGTTTGTTGTCTCTTTCTACCTTTCCCTGTTTCAAGCTTGTTGCGTGACCCGAGCGTTCGTATTCCATTGGACGGCGCTGACTAAAAACCGTTTAGTCTTTTCTAGACGGACGTCCCGTGACCAAACAGGAACATTTTAGAAAAAGGTCAGGCCAAAAGAGCCCAATACCGACGAGCAAAAAGATCTCAAGATCGTAGAAAGTGGAATAAAGCCTACCTCAATGAAAAAGAGACGTAACGGTATGTTTTTGGTAAGTGAGCATAAAATTACGTAAACATTCGAACAATGAATTATTACTTTAAGGTCATCGTAAATATAACATTAAAAAAGTAAAAACGTGAAAAAAGTCTTATGAATTACGGATAACTCACGTTTTAAATCGAGTTTAGCTCGACATGTTTCGGGCTAATTCGTAGCCCTTCATCTATGAGCCGAAACATGTCGAGCTAAACTCGATTTAAAACGTGAGTTATACGTAATTTATAAGATGAGTGAGTCTCACGGTAGTTTAATGTGTAACGTGAAAAAAGGTTTGGTTTAATGTAACAACACTAACATTATCAAAAAAACGTAATATTTGTCTATGCCCCAGCTCTTTCTCTCTAACTTGTCTAGCTTTTCGATTTGCTGGCGTCAATCATGTAACGGTTTGTCACATATAAAGTTATCCAAAAGTATCTCGTGTGTACATAAATACATACATAATATTATATGTTCTTTATTAAACCCTTCTATCGACATTGAAAATCCATCTGCTAAGTTGCAGTTGGTTGAGCCAAGTCGCGATTCCTACCGTCTAGTTCCCGGATCTCCCGCTCCACTGGCTCCGCTTTCGAATGGCTTACGAACATAAATTTAGCAACAATTTCCTTCGCCGTATTTTATATTTGATGGATGACTTGAATTTGTAGAGATAAACGCCTTTCACAATGATTGCGCCAGGAATTCTTGTTTTATGTTAATCGGCGCGCGGATTATTCTTTGCCTTCAGTCTGGGCTTAATTATTTGCGCATAAAGAATGCTTGTTTTCATAAAGAGTATATTATACATAAGTATACTTAGAAGTCATAACGTTTGTACATTGTAAGACACAAACACTAATAATGAAACAAAAACAAAAGACTTCGCACCTAAATTTATTTCAGAAAATTGACGAAATTGATTTTGATGTAGGTAAGACGAGTTCGTTCAGAGGATACATGCACACAACAACAAACTAATTCAATGTTGTGATTGAAGTTCCCAATCCACACTGAACTCATGTGGGAAGTACAACCCAAATCCTTTCAAACTGATTGCTGGCCTGTGCCCACTGCCCAGCCGTAGTATGCATTTAGGCTAGATTGTCATTGTTATTATGTATTTTCTTTAGTGTTGTCGGGATAGAATGACACCTCTCCATTTCATCTGCGGATGTCATAACAGACAACTAAGGAAATAGGTTTAGGCATGCTTTAGGCGACAGCCTAGCAACCTGTCACTATAATAATATCTCTTCCATCTATTTTAAGCCTAAAATCATGCAAGAAGTGGCTGGAAAGCGTGAAATATTCATGATTTTTTCTATGTATGCCCACTCCATTTGAGTGTGCACAATCCATGAGTGACTGTCTGTATGTGTGAGTGTGAGTGTGTATTAAAAGCTTAGTTATTACGGTCAGTTTCCAACTCAAATTCACTTTAATCTAAGTCAAATTAACTTTCACATTCAATAATGTGTAAAAAACTAGCTATTTTCACTTTCATTTTCTAAAAACCTGGTCAGAATAAATAAATCTCCTTTAGTTTCACTACTTGCTAATGTTTTAATTACTGGACCCTCGAAGCGCTTTCCCTTGTCCCATAAGCCCGAGGGATGGTCCCAGGTACTCCGTGTCAAAAGGGTGAGAAAATTAGTGTGTTTCACCGCACTAGACAAAGTCTAAAGTGGTACTTATTTTCAGAAAGAGTATGCGGGGCAAAGTAGGGTTTCAAACGTACGGGTATACGTTGCGAGCGGGCAAGTTGCGTTTAGTAATTTAAAATTTAAATAATATTGACGAAGATTTTGTCAAGATAATTTAATAAAAACATTCAGTTTTCATGTTTTTTTTTGCAGTATTTGAAATGATTGTTGCTAAGTTGTTGATAAAAAAGTTTTTCTTGCGAAATAATTACATCAGTGTAAATTTATAAGTTAACTAATCGTTACAATTTGAACTACAGATCAAACTACTTAAGTAGCTTAATTTTGTATACTCAATACAAACTAAAGTGCAAACTAAACTAAAGTACAATACACAGTTTTGGCAATAAATGAATTTTATCTTATTTAATCTTATCTTATCTTATCTTATCTTAAAAACACTTCTCTCTATTTTGAACATAACACTACCGTGAGACTTGCTCATAGTGAAATAAACGGATCTACTCACGTCTGTATATCGAGATTAGCTCGACATGTCAGTTGCGTCAAGTAGTCGCGCGGAAAGAGCGGCAGCGCGCAGTGCGAGTCTATAAGCCGCCATGGCACGTAGCTCTAGATGAATTGGCCCGAAACTTGTCGAGCTAATTACGATTTAAAAATGTGCGTAGATACTTTTATTTTAATACAACTCTCTACCCATTTTAGTTAATCAGCGCATACGTATTTACCTCAGCTCTTAAGCAAAGCGCTTTAGCTCATAATTCCCACTAAATCGCAGCGGTTGGAGTCAAAAGAGCTTACAGTATGTCTTCGGACAAGTGTGAAACTTCGAACGTACCGTGTCAGGGGCGTATTACCGTTCAGAGCCGTGTGTGCCCTACTTTTTTGCCGTGTATTTTGTCGTGCCAACGGATTTTGAATATTTTAAAGGCAACTTTGCTTTCCGATAAAGCTGTTAGTAAAGCAACATGGAAGTTTTGGAAGCTGTAGTTTTAATAGTACGTTTTCGCTAGTTTAATGTTGCACGAAAGTTTATTCGTCGTAATGGTGATGAATATTGAATTTTACGGTTTTAGGGGTCTGGGAAGAAAATGGGAAATGTGTCACAAATTTTGGCAATCTCAGTACAACTTTTAAGAGCATAGTAAATTCTACCTCATTTATTATTGATCTCAAATATCTAATACTTTTTATGCTACGGGGGTTTTTCACAAGTAAAAGCCCTAGTTCAGAAATGATAGTCAATCATAATGATTTGATACTGTGCCCAGTAGCAGTGGAGTGAGAGGTTTGGATGATAATTTGATAATGATGAATTTCATCACCGTTTTGCAGTCAGCTCAAACTGCTTATGTTGCTGTAGGTATAAGGTACGTAACTCAAGTATTTGTACCATCTGGTTGACTATAAAAATAATTAATGAGGATATTGCTTAAGAGATGGGAATGAATACTACAACGTTGGTAATCCGTACCAACGAACACTACCAGTTTGATTACTACCAAAAGGTCAAATACGTACAAAAATAGAAATTGTAGATTAAATATTTTCACTATTATCGTAATCCAGTTTTTATACCACTATAATAATATTATAATTTTGATAGGAGGTCTCGAGATGTAGTTCTGATGCGTTCAATCGAAATCCATTAACTTTCACTGAATTGTTTGCAAAGCTCTGAACATACATGGAAAATTCATTTTTCCAGAACAGCACGCGTAAATTTTAAAAACAAAGATGAAGTACATTCCTTAAATAAAACCTTAAGGAATGTACTTCAATGTGATTTCGATTGAGCGCCAATCCATTAACATTACACTGAAATTTTACCTAAGACTAAAGAATCATGGACACAACTAACACAAATCCTTACTCTCTCTCGTTAATTCCCGTCCACCACTTTTGTAATTTGTGTTACAAAAGGGCGCTCAGAAATTTATGTTGTACCTGTCTCTTGCAGCTGAGAGCCCTAATTCAGGCCCATATGGCGCAGCCCAACCCTAACTGTTTAGCACCTTTGTGTGCTAAGGTTTATATAAGGGCCCTCGACACAAGTATGCCGTGTCGACGGGAAATTCGATGTTCAAGTGTTTGATGGAAATTTGGGTTTGCGAAGAAAAATACGGGGGAGAAGTTTGGCGTTAGTTCTATGTTCTAACTTTCAGGGAGATCGAATAAAATAAAGCGAGTGGCGGAGAAAATAGAATCTTAAAAATGTGTACACTAAGTGATTAAGGAACTCTTTAGCAGCATACAGGGTGCTTCGGGAGGAAACCGCATAACTTTACCACCGTGTTCCTGACCATAATTAGAGAATAAAATGTCGTATAAAG
>BHDV01027320.1:113778-145758 GCA_005406045.1 Adoxophyes honmai
TGTTCATATAACATTTTTTAACTGTTATGACCTCAGCTATACGCTGGTGAAGTTATGCGGTTTCCTCATGAAGCACCCTGTATAGATATAGGTAGATGGTTAGTGCTATGGACATACAAATCAATGATGACTGTTGTTTGGTGTTATAATAAAGAAATACGAGATGGTTGGAACAGTGTCCGCATTAAAAAAAAATGCAACATCGATCTCTCTCGTTTGGAACCATTTTGAATGGCGCGTGTTAGTTAAGCATAATACATACATTACATACATATTTTCACGCCTGTATTCCCAAGAGGGGTAGGCAGAGTACATGAATCCAAAAATCCAGTGCCACGTTTAGCAATTTCCGGGTAACCAGATGGTTAAACGTGATATTGCAGTGACAGTTTGCTAGCCCATCGCCCACAATACACTACCCTTTCCCAGAGTCGACTCTTACGGCACCACATGGGAACTATCTACTTATTTGTGATTTAAAAGAGTTTTCAAATGAACTCAAACAAATTCAATCTTCCAACTCTCCCTTGTTAGACTGGCTAGAATTTATAGGTCTAATAACAAGAACAATACAGAGATATCAGATCTTAGATACAAAACACTATTACATAATAATATTAACAATGCCATTGTAATTTTAGTACCTAAGTTCTATTGTTTCATTGCTAATTGTATAGCTTTGAAGGAAAACATGTGAATGGCTCTCAAATGCTTGGAATCCATGATATCAATGAGTAGAGGATACGAATCTAAATTGATAGTCTAAGAGCTAAGGGAGTTTTTCTTGCTGTGGTTTTGACACGCAGCGGAATCATTATACGTTTATTGTGACAACAGTCTGCGGTGCTTCAGCAATCAATTTTATACATACATACAAACGTACATCACGCCTGTATTTAGGCAGAGCAGACGAAACGCTATATAGACAAAAGGGTAATTCTTGAGAATTATCATTCCCCTGGCTATACTTATTTTAAAAAATATCGATCAATTTGCAACTAAATACGATTTTTATTAATGCGTAACAATGTCCCTTAAATAGGCACCACTTTCTGATAATTTATCTATAAATAAGCCTAAAATCATAGTTATTATGACACGCCAGGGGAATGAGAAGTCTCAAGAAACACCCAAAACCATGACTGTTACACGTTTCGTGGCTACTTCTAGCATGTTTTTTTTTGTTTTGAGTTAACGGGTAGTAATAACAACAGGTTACTGGCCTGTCGCCTAAAATTTACCTTAAACTACTTCCTTAGTCGCCTCTTACGACATCCACGGAAGGAATGGAGAAGTGTTATTCGAAAACCCACACCACAAGGAACCACAGGAACGGATTTTTCATACTGTGAAATAACGAAACACATGACTTTGTCATCGATGTGCCGGCGAAGTTAAACTTGCACAGGCCCAAAAATATCTGATGTCAGCCTCTTACATCACCCGCATTCCCTAGCAGGTACTAAAATGTCAAAGGTCATAAAAATGTTATCTCCAGCTACGATTCACGGACCTTATTATTATTTCGCTACGAGACGTACCTAATACGTGACAAGTATAATAACGACTCATACTGAAGTGGGAGCAATTTGTAAGAGATCTCCGCGACTAACAGCTAACAGGCAAAGTTCGGTTGGTTCTTAAACGTCTTAATTACTATGGTGCTGACGTGTCAAGGCAAGTGGCGGAGAGATAAAGAAAAATGAGAAAAAAGGCCAAGTGCGAGTCGGACTAGCAGATGAAAGGGTCCGGGTTCCGTACCATAGACTCGGTAAATAAGTGCCTATAGGTCAGTTAACTAAAGCTGGCACGTTCACAGTACTCACACTAGTGCAATTTTGCTATACTGTATGTTTAAAATGAATAGTTTATTATATTAATAGTTTAATAGTAGTAATTGATCAAATCGAACAGACTTTTCATGATACGTATGCTATGCAATGTCACGCCGCGTGCTAATTCACAGATACTACATTTTTTTACGTGCCAGCTTTAGTTAACCGACCAGTACCCTACCTGTTCAGTTATCATCTCATAACATCAATTCATATCAATTTTTATCAGTAGAATTTGAATAATTTATTTACAGAACAAATATGTACAAAACAAAAACAATTAAAATTATATACAACTAACTTAAAAACTAAACTTAAGAGCGTGCACGCAAAATTCGGTGATTTTGATGTTTTTCCAATGCTTTAGAAAGCTATAAATACTTAAGTTTTTAAAGAAAAACTACTGTAACATATAAATAAACTCTTTTTCTAGGGATTAACGGAAAGAAATATTTTATTAGCAACACAGATTTCTTTTACTTAGCCAATTTGTTGAAGGGTTTTCACAAAAATACGCGTCAGAGCTGTCTTTCACTTGAAAATTTGCCATTAAAATTTACCATAAACGATATAAACTTGTTATTATCTGATAGACAATATAGTCTACTGGGGATTAACGGATTAACATGAATCAAATTATTGGTTTTTATTATTCAAATATCATTTTACATAATTTGAAAGTTGAACCATTACTTTATTTTTTTTCTCATTGATTTTAATGTAATTACAAATGAAACAATTTTATTGTAAATTTACAGAATATGTTTAGTCTAACCATATTTTTTTCATGGCTAAATATGAGTTAATTTGCATTTCACGATTTTTTAAACATTGGTCCAAAACCACTAAGGTCAGGTGGGGGAAGAGAAACGCAGCGCAGGGATAAGAGGGCTCTACAGACCATAATCACTCATAACTCGACGAGTTATGGTCTGTGGTGCCTCTTACCCCTGCCCTGCCCCTGAATTTCTCTTCCCCCACCTGATCTTATATTACGTTCGTAAAAAATGTGTGCGCCCTCTTAAATCTAAAATATATTACAAAATGGGCACCCCCGAGGCATGGTTCCAAAGACGCTGGCAGCGTTTCCTCGCTGTATCGCAATGCTGATGCGTTGAGCGAGGAAGCTGCCAGCTCTTCGGTCTCCGGTTGCATCAACCAGCCGCTTGGAGAGCTCTTTCATTAAGTTGGTGGCGCTGGGACCCCACGGACCTAAGGTCTCGACCCCGAATGGTAAGAAAAGGTATTCTGGGCCGAGACCTCCGTATTTTGTGCTTTTTAGTTTTTCGGCCGCTTCAGCTGCCGCTCCTGGTTTAGTGGAAGTACCGTGGAGGTGGGACGGTGCCAGTGTATCGACACAGGTTGCATCCCACACCAACACACGTCCCTGCTTCAACGGAATTAAATACATTCCGTCTGGTCTCTTGCCATCATCTCGAACTATTCCTGACGGTTCTAAAACCGCAGGTACGTTGATGGTGGCAAGAGAGCGACGGATAATATCGTTTAGAGCGGCATGTCTGGAAAAGCGGCCGGCACTCTTCTGGCAAGAAAGCCCGTGGTGGCCCAGCGCATCAACATTGTTACCGCAGGTGCATCTGTGAATTTGAATGAGTTAGTAGGTTTTAGATACATCTGTATACATACATAACACATGCACGTCACATCTGTATTCCCAAATGAGGTAGGCAGAGTAAACGAAACGCATCGTCAAAAACCATGACCATTACACGGTTCATAGCTAGCACATTTTTAGGTTTTAGTACAATAGTCGTTGCTAGCCTGTCGCTTAAAATATACCTTAACCTTCTTTAAGAAGAAATGGAGAAGTGTTCACAAAATCCGACACCACACGGCACGTTACACCTCAGCACTTACATCTTACACCCAGGTAAACGTACAAGATTTAGGGATAAAACTGATAAAAACCGTTCGTAAACTTTTCTCTTTAACGTTAGTGGCTGTAAAATCTCACGATAGCCTGAAACTAGTTATTAGTTGTCAGATATTAGGTGCCCTCGTGTCAGGCCGCGATAAATTGTCCTTCGGTCATTGGGCTTCTGGAGTTGTAAAACGGCTTTATGTGTCGTAAACGTGAGTTTTACAAGTTTGGTGTCTCGTCGAAGGACTTTGTATGAGAATGTAATAGGAACGTACAATATGATTGGTGCTTGTGAGTTGCGTCATCAACTGTGCTGGCGGAAACATCCTACCGCGTAGATTGAGAGCTTCTATCACAACATTGAATTGTCCCGCCGCTGTCCAGAGTTTCTCAAACTGATTTTTTTAACGGCTTGCTCGTAACAATTTTTGCACTTATGTCAATTTAGAAAAATGAAGAGGACCCAAAATTAAAATTGTGTTGATCTCTCTCCATTCAAATGTTTGCTTGGGGACCGAATCCCATAAAGAAAGTTGGATGTTGTATTTATGCCACTAATTTTTGAAACTTCGTTAGCGCGACGTATGGCAGAGTTACTAATGTCACATTGACTTACGTGACTAGGATCATTAGATCATTACATCAGCGGAGGTCCTCTCCGCAGTTTAGGTACGCTCCGCTGGCGACATCTCTTGAAAGATGTAGCAAGTAGATAAAAGTAGACAGAGAACAATATTATTATGCCCATACACATGCCTTATGTTTATCACCTATTCTGTGGATATATTATGTACTTTGTTACGTGTTCTGTGCTCATATTACTTTCCTGTCCTTTCAGGTAGTAGCTGAGATGCGTTGACATCACGGCTACCTCCAACATGGCCGCCGCCGCGCTTTTGCTTGCGCTGCAGCTGGCGGTTGCCAGCGCCGGCAAGTGCACCACGTAAGTTCTTGTTTCACAATAATACAGTACTCATCATCATCATCATCATCATCAGCCTATATACGTCCCACTGCACGGCACAAGCCTCCTCTCAGTATGAAAGGGCTAGGGCTATAGTTCCCACGCAGGCCCAGTGCGGATTGGGAACTTCACACACAACGTTGAATTACTTCATCGCTGTGTGTAGGTTTCCTCACGATGTTTTTCTTCACCGAATAGCTCGTGATAAATATCAAATTCGATATCACACATAAATTCCGAAAAATTCAGAGGTGCGAGCCCGAGGTTTGAACCCACGACCCTCTGCTTGAGAGGCCACAGGTCGAACCGCTGGGCTACCACGGCTTTTTTACAGTACTCGGCCACAAATAATGCACATCGGCTTTCGTGGTGAATGCATGTGCTGTAAAGCGCTGTCTCGCTCTGACCTATGTTACGCCAACTGTCTCTATGCACAGACCGACGTGCAAACTTTATGGCCGGGTACTATTTGGGCCTACGGCATATTCAGGATAACATTAGACTTTTAACGGTCAAATCCTAACACATTTTTAAGTATACCCAAGGCGTCACCGCAAATGGTGAAGCTGTTTATTTTGAAAACATTGTAACAAACAGTAACTTAACTTTGGATTTCTGAGAATAATTCAAGTTTTGTCCGTTAAAAATCTGATCTTAAACTGAAATGAGAATAGTTTTAATTAGCTTATTAATGTTGCATTCTACAAAACGGACGGATAAACGTTATGCATTAGCACTTTACAAGTTTTCTTTGAAGAAAGTTTCTGGCCGCATTATGAGAGCTTTAGACCGATATTTCAAGCAATCATAACGACAAATTCGCTTAGTAACGTAGGCAAACTACGTAAATCCAACACCGAATTTATCACGAAACTTTTACGTAACTAACATTACATTTCCACCTCACGTACCGTAAGTTCCAGTAAGCACTTACACGGAGAGTTTACAAAAACTAACGATTGACCTTCCCAAAGCAAAAGTACCGCAAAAAATGAAAGCCTACTCTTGCGGGGAAGGCTGCGTTCACAGACTATCGAAATAGATGACTCAAGTGTATGTACTTCGCGTGCCAAAAGGAAGAGCATTGCTCTTCCTTTAACCTGTTTTCAATTAGTCTTGTACTACTTAGGTACCTACTTATCCATAAAGGTTTAACTTACTAGAGACAGGACAATTTAAATAAGGCGGCGTCTCCTTTGAATCGGTTTCACTCGGTCAATTCCCATCACTGAAGCGCTCATGTGACGTCACAGAAGGTAGAGGTGGCACGCTTGGTTTTCATACAAATGCAGGAACTCCCGGTTTCTATTTCGATATAATAAGTCTGTGGCTGCGTTGGATTCTAGGCCGGTTGGAGTGAAAGCGAAATCGTGTCAAGCACCGCGTGGAGTAAATACTGCGCCTATTAGCAACGTGTTAATTTAAAAATAAACGAATCCCAAAATAAATAGTGAAATAAAACCAATTACTCAGGTTTTCATGTCGAGATTAGCTTGAGATTTTCGGGTCAATTCGTGACTGATCATCAGGAGCTACGCGCCTCGGCCGCGGATACACGCGCTTTAGAGACAGATCTGATGTAGTTAGTGTTCTGTGCTTCCCGACATTTGACAATAATAATTAATGTGATTGCGAAAATGTGGGTAGTTGTAAACCGCTGTCAGTTGTGTCAAGAATCGCGCAGAAAGAGATGATAAATCCTATAATTATGGATGATTTACTAAAAAATATTTAAATTTTTATAACGGTGTCTTAAAATTTATTAAGAGGCGGTGTATTGATAGCCCAGGTTATTTATCGCATCAGCATCAAGATCAAAGCTAACGAAAGAACCCTAATTAAGTAGGTCGAGAATTGCCTGAGTGGTTAGCAAAATCGGGTCAGTGTTTTACGTAATTATTGAACTAAGTGAGGGTTTTTGAGTTCTAGAATAACTTGTGCTATGAAATAAGCAAATAATAAAACAATTTATTTTTGAACTTTACATAAATTACAACCAAACATTAAAAATAAGTAGGTACATTATTAAACGAAAACTAAACAAACTGTGCAAAACTAAATAGCACTGTCCTGTGATCGTAGAATTAGATAAAAACCATCATCTTGGGTAAAACAAAGGTTGTTTTTTTTATAACACAAAACAAAAAATTAAAACGCTTTTAATATATTCCAGGGCTACATATTATGTACATACATACATACATATTCTCACACCTGTATTCCCAAGAGGGGTAGGCAGAGCACATGAATTCAAAAATCCAGTGCCACGTTTAGCAATTTCAGGGTAACCAGATTGTTAAACGTGATATTATGTATACCCTGTGAACTATTGTAAAATAATAACTGTGATATTGCAACTCTCTTATAACCAGCAACACAATCCAAAAGTGGGTCAAAAATAATTATCCCCGGTACAGTAAAGTACAATTATTATCCTTACGAGGCGAAACCGTCAAATAGACTCGTCATAACGAGGGTGTCATTTGGGCTTGTCTGGGAATCATTAGCGGTGTCCATCACGGAAAGGCTGACTAAGAGGAAAGTCAAGCGTCGGGAAATACGAAATAAAGAATGTGCCGTGAATATTAACCAACTTGAATGGGTAAGATGAATTTACAGTCTCTGTCAGACTTACAGTCCCTCAGTTTGTTTCGGAAAATATTGTACGCGTGTTTTTTCTTTTGAAAATCGAAAATTACTTACACACACATACATTACACTAATTAAAATAAATAATAAATAAATATCATTGGACAATTTTTACACCAAACACCTAGTCCCAAAGTAGGCAATTTAATGCCTGTGTTATGGGTACTAGACAACGGATAAACTTACTTATAATATAGATAAACATCCAAGACTCGAAAGCAAACATTCGTATTTATCATACAAACATCTGCCCCGACCGGGGATCGAACCCGGGACCTTATAAGCTTCACAGTCAGGTTCTCTAACCGCTGGGCTATCCGGTTGTTTACTAATTGTGTTCGCAAATGAAGTAGCCAAACGTGTGTAATGATTCTGGTATATAAATCAAACTATATAACTTAAAACCCTAAAAAATATGCAAGAATTGGCCACGAAACGTGAAATAGTCATGGTTTTGTCTACGTAGCGTTTCATGAGCTCTGCCTACTCAGTTTGTGAATACAAGCATGATACATTTACACGCGTATACTTTATTTTCTAAAACGCAATCTACTTAGTTCTAGCGAAGTACTTACAAAACCTAAATAAATCTTACCAAGTTCTAAGGAAAGATCAAAATTTAAACATTATCGATCGCCACACCAGATTTATAATGTACCTCAATATAAGGAAACGTTGTTTGTCATCCGTTCGCGTTACCCCTCAACTCCGAAAATCAATTAATCATTTTCCCTTGGTAATAAAATTTACTACTCGACATCACTTCAGCGGAGGCTTAGAAAACTCGATTTATTTTCGAAAGTCATCTATTTAATTGAAACAAGTTCGCGAGTTTGCTTACAAAGGGACTTAGGGCTGAGCTTTGCCCAAGTTTCGGGGTTCCGTATACGGTTTTGAAGGAACTCTTTATGTGTAAATGACTTGCTGGGTCTATCTTGCTTAGTAAATAAAATAAAAAAAACCAAGTCTCGCAACTCAGTTGTTCTGCGGTAAAAGGTTGTGAAATCCATGTAATACCAATTCGGTTATTTTGTTACGTAATAATTAACAGCATCTTATAGTGACGTATATCAATATTAAAATTCTGGAATGAATTCACTAAATAATTGAATTTACATGACTGTGTTTTCAGGCGCTTGAATTTACACGTGTTTTTCTATTTATAAATTATAAACGAGGAAAACGTCACTCTTTGTTTATAAAAAAATTCAAATGAGACGGCTACTTATCTTGTTTGTATTTCTGACCCATAATCGACAGCAACACGCTTCGGTTCGGCGGCTGCAGTATAAAGGCCACCGCTCTGTTCACGCGATTGTTTATCGTAACTAACATGGCGTCACAACTACCCACATTTTCGCCATCAAAAGTCATGTGTTTTTACCAACAAGTAAATAAATTTTTGATATAAAAAAGCGTATAAAACTGACTTATCCCAAAGCTAAATTTAGTTCTCGTTTGTTTAATTCAATCCCAAAGTAATATTCTAATTCACTTTTATTTTTAGATTAGTTTTAGTTTTTTTACATCTGATTATTTCTCGTAACATTCTAAGAAAAGTCGAGCTGCGTCTATATTTCAATCTCCAGCGGTAGTTAACGCCTTCTCAATTTTCCTGCTACTCTTATTCGCAGTGGATACAAGCCAGATCTTTGACATCAGCCACCGGCCATCTGGTTGGAGCGACGGAAATACTGAGGCCACCTTTCAAGGCTGCAATTTGATTTTAGATATAAATCGATGTCTTGCGGTAAGATAAGGAAATATTAAATGCAAACCGCATTCTTTACGGTTTAACCGAAGTTACGTTTGTATTTTATGAAACGCTTAAAAAGCAGTAAAGTATCGTTATCGTTAGTTATCGTGGAGTTACGTGACAATTTTTTTCTTGCTGATTTTACTGTCTGCTGCTTAGCAGATATACCCATGGTTATATTGACAGATAATAGAACATTACAGGAATTTATACAAAAAATGCAATCATGAGCAATTCGCTGTCAATATTACGAACAATTACTCGTAGCCACACAAAATTACCGAATTAATTCCCGGTAAAGGGTTAAAAGTAAACAGGATAAAATGCTAATTTCCTCTAATTTTCGGGTTAACAAAAGCAGTTAAAAATGAAATGTCAATTGGTTTGCGGGTTGAACCTTCCGCCCCTACTTCCGCAAGGGTTGGTGACTGACTGGGTTAATGACGGCCAAACTTCAGTCGTAAAGTTTTTTCATAGCCGAAAGTGCTCCGATTGTTCGCGGTAAACAATACGTGAGTTTGGATGTATTTTCTAGGTGGTTTAAATGTGATGGGATAAGCTGAAATTTGAACATGAGAGGCGGAATCTCTTCAATTGATAATTAAGTGCCGGATTGCTTTCTTTTACAACCATTACAGTATAAGTTATGTCGTCTCTGATGAACAAATTTTGAAAAAAAAATGCAGTGCTTGTTAATCTCTAATGTAAATTGGCCAACTTGGTGTCGAGATTGATTTGGTGCTGTAATGTTTTTCATGCGTCATTCATTATGATAGCTAATTATTTCAGTTTGCGACGAGTTTATCTTGTTACTTTAGAGAATAACACTTCTACGCTGGGCAAAACCATCCCCTCTACCGTCTTTAATAATCAGAACATAACCTTGAAATTATCCACACAGGTCGTGAAATTTATAATATCTGTTTAAACCTAAAATTAACCTGGATACGAAAAGTGAAAAGTGAGGGAATGCCAATTTTTCGGTTCTCTGTCACTCGGGCTCGTAATAATTTAACATTTTTTGTAATATATTTGTATGGTGATGGTTTAGGGACCTTAAAATGAACATATTTTTCTTCCTGTCTTCCTGTCTTTCCAAATAACATTTCGTGTGCTCTGCCTACCCTATTTCAGAAATCAGGTATAATATCTATCTCTATGTTTATGTTAAAGAAAATAACTTAATTTTATATTTCCTTCGTCTATCCTTTTCTCTAATACCAATGCCATAAGATTGTTTTGAACTTTAAGAAAATGCTACTTCTAAATTAGGCTACATTGGCCAACAAAGTAAGACTTTGATCGAATCCGCTTCTCCTAATCCAAACGATTGGATTGAGTTTACATTCTAAACCTTGTTAGTAACCGTTGCCAGGATTTACGTGTTTAAATTCAATTTCACAGTGACAATAGAATGTAGGCACAGTATTTGATTGAACTAGGTTAGGTAACTTAAGAAGGTATAAAGAAAAATAAAGAGATGAAGACAATAACTAATGTAATTTGACACTGACAAAAATAAATAGTAAGCAAATTATAATTTTTTAATGCAATAAATTAAGTAAAAAAAAAGTAAATAAATCTGTGCCAAGCAGAACCAAAAGGGCCAAACAAGGCATTAGAGTATCAGATTTATACGTGTTTTTGACTTACTGTATCATCCTTAGCACTGATTTTAGAAGATTTAAGTACGAAAAAAAAACTCTATCAGAGTTCAGAGCGCTGCATAAAATTATACGGACTAGACACTAGAGGGATTGAAAAAGTTACAAGTAAATTAATGCGGTGTGTGAAGTTCTCAATCCGCACATGGCCCGCATGGCAACTATGGCCCTGAGCTGTTTCATATTGAGGAGAAGCCTTTACCCAGTAGAGGGACGTAGGTATTTTGGTTGGTGGGTTGGATTATTATTTTATTATTAAGACGCCATAAATAAATAAACCGGGGCTAAAATATCACTTTAATATGGCTTAAAGGTCTTCCGCCCTTCGGCTTAGATACAGGTATTTATGTTGACGATATTTACGAAACTACGGTCTCGTGATTATACGCCAGAGGGAGTTATTTAGTCAGACATAATATTAGCTTAGAGGTTTGTCAGGTACCACAACTGCTGTGAATATGAAGCCCTAGGGAGGCAATTATGATGCCAACGGATAAATTCATTAGCTTGTAATTAACTGTCATGTTGTAATGAATAATGACATAAAAATGTCTAGGGGCGTGAGATAATGACAGAGCAATTTTTGCGTTAAACAGGAGCGAGATGAAATATCAACGAGGATTATGAAGCGGTTCTTTTTCGGTATTTTTATTTAATTTACTTTTGTTTAGTATTTAATTACATGCGGTAGCTACTATGGCAAATTAAATTGTCCTTGATTTTACCTTAACTTAGTTGTATAATTATAAATCTAATGGTTACGTAATAATCTATCATGTAGCATTTCTTCAAAGACATTAACATTTTTGAGAAACTTCTTAAATTTTCGCTTTAACCTCTAAGACGTTGTTTTCAAAAATTAGGTAAACTTAACACCTTAAATCTAGTTTAGTTAGACAAGTTTTGGGTTAATCTAAGTGCCGCTGCCTAGGGCTAAGACCTACGGATTAAACCAAAACATAATCAAGCTAAACATTTGATTTTATCTGAAATAAATGACATTATTATTATTATTATAAACTCGATTTAAGATGTAAGTTAACCGTATTTTCCAAGATGCGTGAATCTCACGATAGTTTAATGTTCTAAGTTTAAAAAAATATTAAAAATGTTGTTCCTCACCCTCAGTCAAAAACCTCTTTTTAGTATGATAAAACGTACGTAACGTGTAAAAGAAACCACCTTAAATCTTTTGCTAACACTAACAACATTGCCGGTCAAAGTTCATTTTCCGAGTCATATTTTACACGGTAGCCCGCTGAAAAATAACTAAAGCGATACATACAGAGACATGTCAATAGCTCTCTTGATCTAACACCTTCGGGTCACTGGGCTTGCTTTAAAAGTGGGTGGTGGGGGCGCAGAGGAGAAAACTTTAGTACGCCAGTTCTTTGAGGTGATTTAATACTTTCTAAAACTGGGGGGTGGGATATTGAAGTCCGGGTGTAGTGTTCGAGCGATATCTATGATTGGTGATAGTTTGCAATGAGTTACAAGAGTTAGTATGTTAGTGACTTGAAAGAGGTCACACTAATATTAGTGACGAAAGATTGTGAGTTTGTGTGTCACCTCCTCATGCCCAAGCGCAGGTTCAAATTAGATGAAATTTACTATGCATGAAGGTTATATCCAGGATTAACACCTAGGCTACTTTTTAACCTGGAATAAACGTGCTATAAAAATGAGGAGATCCGTAGAGGAACAGATGTATCCTACCGGATCAGCCAATTAAAGTGGCATGCCACAAAGCACGAAGAGCGGATGGTCGATGGGATCGAAAAGTGCTTGAGTGGAGACCGCGAACCAGCAAGCGCAGTGTAGAACGTCCACCTACATGATGGACAGATGACTTTATAAAGGTCGCCGGAAAACGGTGGATGGAGGTCACAGGCACAGGTCACCAACAGGTACTTATGGAACTCTAAAGGAGAGGCCTATGTTTAGCTGCAAAGGACTTATGGCTTAAATGATGATGATGAACAAGATAAGAACAAACACACACACACGTGAATGAAAAAGAGGGCTCTAAATTCCTAAAACTATTGTAATGTACTTAGTAATTGCCTTTACCAAACTTATCTACACCGCATTCAACACACTTGGCTTCTCAAGAAGAGAACTATCAACTCTTTAAACACTGATCTATGAAAGTTCGTTTCATAGTCGACCTGCTCCATTTTTCTCCGTTATACCAGGGCTGGCAACGCATGAATAATGCAGTACGGCGTAATGAGCCGCCGGCGTCTTCAGTCACACTGCGGAAATCTATGGACGCTGAGCTCGGTACAACCCTAATGATTTTAACAAAAAAAGTGCCCGCACAAAATGGAATGTTAACGGTTCGTCGGATACCCGGGTATTTTTGGCCGGCACGGCTTTTTCTTGGGGTTAATGTGAAAGCAAATGTTTTAACTGCTCAGCTGTAATTAGAAAGGTTAAAACAAGCAAATTAGTATATTGCGTGGGAAGATTTTGAATTTCGTTACGTTTTTATTTTTGAGAAGCTCGTAAATTTTGCAGTATTTTGAAGATGAAGCATACTTAAACTACGACTTTACTGATTCTTGGAAGTTTTGGGTTAAGTGTCTTTTCACCGAGGCTGATATTTTTCTCCTAAAACGTAAGCAATATAAATAGTTTATTATACATTGTCGAAACGTTAGACAACACACGAGCGCTCAAGTATTAAGTATTAAGTGTAATGTTAGAGGAAACACCTCCAACAGTTGTTAATTAGGTACATGTTGTCAGCAATTCGTAAAGCAAACGTCAATGTCTTTCCGTTTGTCAACCAGAATAGAACCCGAATAGTAATAGGAATGGAAACAAAGACCGCGTCTATCTATCAGCTATCGAGGCGAAATTCTGATCACGCTTAGTTCCCATCAATGTACACAGGGGCTTAATGAATTCCGCACTAAATTGTCGAGCTTCGGAGTGTCATTTGATCCGCAAAAAGCCCGGAAACAGACCAGATGTCGCCGAACAATTTCTCGTTTGTATTCAAGCATGGCCATAGTTTGTTGCGTGTTCGTTAGGTACATTGTTTCGTTTGTTTTTCATTCCGGGCCTTATTGTATTGTTTTATTAAAGTACTGGCTGGTTATACAATGCTGAAGTTGTGCGAGTTCCTTAGTTTGAATTCGTTTGTTTTGCCAAAGCAGCGGGGATAGTGTTGTCTATTTTTATAGGAAACAATTGGTTGAAATAGTAAAAGTTTTATTAGCTTCAACGTATCGCACTTCTTTTGAATTGAACAATAATGTGCTTTTGTTGAGTTCATTATTACAACATGAGAACACACTGCGTCAACAATACCCAAAGGATGTAATTTTGATATTTAGCTTTTTGTGTTGTGTCGGGTTTAGAATAGCACTTTTCTATTTGTTCCGTATATATATCGTGAGAGACCGCTAAGGAAATAGGTTAATGCATTTTAAGCGACGGGCTAGCAACCTGTTACCATACATTTTAGCTAATCCCTTCTAATATTATATGTAAAAGTAACTCTGTCTGTCTGTTACGTTTTCCCGCTTAAACCTCTCAACCGGATTTGATGAAATTTGGCACAGACAATCTTTAGATCCCGAGAAAGGACATAGGCTACTTTTATTGCGAAAAAAAGGTAATGCCCAAAATAATTATTTATTCCACGCGGACGAAGTCGCGGACACAGCTAGTAACCTATAAATTATGCGAAGAGTGACTACGAAACATGAAACGGTCATAGTTTTGTCTATGTTGTAGGGTTTCGTGCTCTTCTTCTACCCCATATGGGAACACAGGCGTGATGTAATGTATTTTTATTATGTTTATTTCCAAACAGAATCTAAAAGGCACATTATCCATTGATTAACAGTCATGCAGCTATGTAGCTATTACCTATGTGGGCATGCTAGAGCCGTTGGTGTTAGCTTCGCATCCACAGCACGCTGGCGCACATCACGTTTGAATTTGAATACGTCAGCGGTGTCAATGCGTACGCGACCAGGGCGCGGTGTTTGCGAAGTGAAGGCGGGAAAACGCGAGGCACGATGATCGCGTGACACGCTACCGCCCCGTTAAGAACACGCCAAGCGGACGCCCCCCGCTTTGCTGACGAAAGCTTATGATACATCCTGAGGCATGCTGAACGGTTGACTTTAGATAGCCTTCAGAAGCCGAAGGAAAAGAGCTATCGTTTCACAGCGACCCGGACTTGTGTGCACGGGACCCACTCCGCGTCGCTGTGAAACGAAGCTCTAGTTCCTCAGTTGTGCTCCCACTCCGGGCGCCCGTAGCAATAGCCCGTACAGCTCTCCGGTACAGGGTCTCCTGGACAGTTGTGAACTAGCCTAAAAGGATGCAAAGCGCCTCTAAACACGGCTAGAGATTACAATAATGTATTTTTCCCCAACAAAACAAAAATACGCGAGAAATCCGTCGCCAGTATCGCATCTCTTAATAGCTTTTCCATTTCAACCCTTGAAAGTATTTGTAGCACCTTGTCCAATACATTTAAAAGCCTTATATTTCCAGCGGTTGAGAGCAGTAAAGTGGCGCACGCACGTGACTTCATTGTCCCGCCGGGCCAAGCAACAAATAAATAGAAAATGGTAATAGCCGATACGTGGGATCCGATATCGGGATTGCCTTCTGTCAGCGGAATTTAATGCATTGTGCTTAGGCTGTTTGTGTTTAAGCAAGCTGACAAACGATTAATGGTTCACGCGTTGGGATGGGGAGACGTTTTTGCATAAAAAATTGTAGTAAATTAACAGTTGGGACATCTTACACCAACTAACCTTGTTCTATACTAGATAAAGCTTGTACTATGTATAATTAATGTATACTTTTACATATAAACACCTAAAATTATAGAACGAACATTCGTGAATCATCAGACTAATAAGTATCTGCCCCATCCGAAACCTCAAGCCGCATAAATTGGTCGATACAGAATGATTTTCTAATCATTCTTCATGACTATCTATGGAAGATCTTTTAGGGAGATACTAAACTTAACTGTTAATAATTATGTCCCATTGCTGGACAAAGGCCTGTTCTTTAAATCTCCATAACTCCTTGGTCTTGCGTGATATCGGACCACTCTCTGCGTACGCGTCTAAGTTGTTCCGCCATCTCCATTCGGCCTGGCTCGACATGAAGTTAACACTCATTAACTCCTTAATTAATTGTTTTTACTTTTTTTTCTATAAAGCATTATTTTTATTTAACTTTATAAACACAAAAATAGTAGATAGAACATTATAAAATAATTATTATCAGTTTATCGCATGCCCAGATTTAAATTAAAGCCACAGAAAAGCAATCAGTTCTCAAGCGTTTATCGATCAACGCGCCGAGTGGGGTTGCGAGTCTGAATAAATAAAAAATAAAAAATAAAAATGTACAAGAAAATTATAAAGTATGTTCTTATTGATTTGATGTATAAGTGGGTACTGATAAGTCTGATAATCAATTATTATGACTGGTAGGGTGACGGCACCAGTTATGGACGGTTTAAGTTGACAAGCACCAGTGATGGACACTTCATTCATAATTTAAAGACCATAGAGTTGTGAATTGATTGTTGTACAACAAATGACTTTTCCATAGTGGGTAGTACATAAGAGTCATTGTCCATTACTGGTTCTATGTCCATTACTGGTGCGGTCACCCTAGTACTGAAGCTTGAAATTCTTGTATTCTGAAGTAGGTAGGTCTAAGATATTATTTTAGAGAGTTCTTTTCAGACTATATTTTGGCCTGATAACCCTTTAGTAGGTTCATTATATTCCTAATGCATAAGAATTAGGTATCTAAAGAAGAAAATAACGTATAACATAATTATCTACATTATAATGGTGTACTTAATGTTAGTGTCACGGAACGTCAAATATACGGGTTTAGTGCCTGAGGTATATTTTAGTGCCTTTGTCGTTCTAATGTTGAGAATAAGTCCCACGCACCAAAGCTAAATAGACATGGATTGCTGACCTTATTACGAGTTCAGCGAATATTATTTTCGAGTTCAAGCTTTAAATAAACTTACGTATTGATCGAGAAAAGCTATTTGTATCGAGTTTTTCAGCAGTTGATGCTGTGATGTTATTCTTTAACGACAACGCCCACAGCGTCGAGTTGTCATAATTGGCTGGCAACACAATAAAATAACTGACAGCTCTAAGTTATGCTCGTCGACGAGTTTAGTGTTATTTTAGAGAATAACTATAACACCGTTGAAATGTGAGAATAAGTGCGTCAGCAAAGAGCACACAACTGATTAAAAATAGAACAAAAAAAATATTTTCTGCAATTTATTTATGACACAATAATATACGAATGAATTTAGCGCCAAAACCGTTAAGAACAAGTGAGACTCGTGCAAAAAGGCTACCGTGTCATTTACTAGGTGATTGAAAGGTATATAGCGGTTTCCGATTTAAGACATATTAAAAAAAATTACTTACTAGATCTCGTTGAAACCGATTTTCATTGGACGTTTACACGCTATAACAGCGCTGGGTTGGCCATCATAATTCTACTACTTACCAGATTAAACATCATAGGACTTACACAAGTTACTTTATTTTATTTATTTTGAAACAGGCTTCTTACAAGTGTCACATTAGCCCACAGGGCAATACTAAATAATTCTACACAGCTAAGTGTAAAAATGATTTTGTATTATAAAATCTAGTCACGGTTAACATCAACCAAACTGTTTATACCTAGCATCAACGATATGTCTAACCCCGGAGTCAGCTGGGATATCTAAAAGCATCCCTGCGTCGTACTTATTTAAAATGGCTGCTGCAACCAATGCCTCTCTTCAGTACTTAGAAGTTATTTGAACTTAATCGCGGGAAAAGGATCCAATTTAACTTTCAGAAAAACAAATAAACATCGCAATAAGTAGAAGTAAACAAATGAAGTTAAGAACCTATAATTATAATTATATAAAACTTGGTAAACATTTAACAATCGAAAGATAGTTTTTTGACTAAAATTTTAAACATTTTTTAAGCTTGCACTTTGTGCAACTTGCTTTTGTACGTATTTAGAACACGTAGTTGCGAGAGTTTGCAAAACAATCAAATTAATTAAAAATTGGTTGTTCATGAGTTTCGGATCGCTAATTACTATTAGCATAATGACATTATCACATAACATTCATGGACTTTAGTTCGTAGAGAAAATGAAAGCAAACAAAATTATTATTCATGAAATGAGTTTGTAGTACGGATTAGGTGGTATCATTTATTAGTTTTAATTAAGTCGTTTAATTTATATTTTAATCGGTATTATTATTAGCCTTCTAGAGTTTATTTGGGATTTAACGTGAATCGCTTCATTTCGTTATTTCCTTTATGTGCAACATGAAGATTATTATTCCTGCCAACACAAAACCTAAAAAAATATAGTAGAAGTGGCCATGAAACGTGACATATTCATGGTTTTGTCTATGGAGCGTTTCGTGTGCTCTTTCTACCCAATTTCCAATACAGGCGTGATGTACATTATGTTACGTATGTATGAAGATTATAATGATCATAATTGAATTATTATTTTATATGAAGAACAATGTGGAGTGGAATCGGACACACAATGTTCATTTAAATTTGTTTGATCATCAGCAAGAAAATTAGCAACAAACTAGATCAGTCACAATAAATAGTTGTTAAACCAATGTTGTCCCGTCGGACTTTTTTCAGACATTTTGTTGGGATTTAACTAGAATTGAGATTGATTTAGCAAATAGTAAGCAATTCTATTGGGGTCTCACACAAGACAAAATTTCATTCATAGGTACCTATATGGTTGAACCATTGACGGTGCAATGCAATGCTTTCAGAATGGAAAACGTATTGCCTACGAGAATTCCATCAGACCAAAGCGTGACGGCTAGACGACATTCGTTTATAGTGATGCGACTGCAGGTGACACGACAGCCACTGGCTGAAATACAAATGTTTGGACCGCGATTTTTATATCGATAAGGAAATAATTTTAAACAAAAAAAAACCGACTTCAAATTAGCTTTATCCTGAAAGGAAACTTCTGTTTATGTACATATTTACTAAAGGTCAGGTAGGTATACGCCGTAGCTCTCAGCAGATTCAAGGCAAGGCTTTAGAAGGAATAGCACTATCTGATTTAGAACCCTCTAAACTGTTAAGTAAACCCCACGATGAACGAGCATTAGCAGAAATGCAACGCTTGAGAAGCAGCAGGCCTGGCTAATTACTGAAACTATAATTTTCAGTCTGCAGGTGCATTCAGTATCGAAAACAATATCCTTTAACTCCTAAAAATTAAGGAGTTGACCTTTCATCATCAGCTCAGTCATGTTTTTTTACTGCCAAGCGTAAATACTGGTGTAGCTTTGAAAAATGTACTAAAAACATTACCTGTGCCTATAAAATTTGAGGGTTGCCCTCGATTTCCCTCATATTCCATCATCAGGTCAAGATATGCTGACAATCGGACTACCTGGAAACTATACCCTTTCAGACAAAAAAGAATTTTCCAAATCGGTCCAGGCGTCTTCGAGTAATCAGCGAATACACATAAAAATACTCTCCATTTCTTCCGTGGATGTCGCAAGAGGTGACTAAGGACATAGGTTAAAGTAAATTTTAGGCGACAGGCTAGCAACCTGTCACAATTATACCTGCAAACTCAAAACCTACAAAAAATGTGCTAGAAGTGGCCACGAAGCGTGTCATAGACATAGTTTTGTCTATGTAGCGTTTTGTGTGCTCTGCCTACCACATTTAAGAATACAGGCGTGATTGTCTGTATATAAGTATGTACAAATGTAAATTTGGACTAAAATTCCCGAATGCCCATACATTTTTTTTTTATTTTAAGGATAATTCAAAAACTACTAGTTAGATCTTGATGAAATTAAAATGGGACCAATGGGAAGCCATTTCCAATCAAACAAAAAAAAAATCATCGAAATCGGTCCACCCGTTTAGAAGTTCTGAGGTAACATACATAAAAAAAAAAAATGAAAAAAAAAAAAAAAAAAAAAAAAAAAAAAAAAAAAAATACAGCCGAATTGAATACCTCCTTTTTTGAAGTCGGTTAAAAACAGGTCCAACTGGGTCAATCAACTTTTTGTGCTGCTATTTTGGAGACAACTGTGATGGAGACGCTTAGAAAAAATGTTGTTACATGAGTCCTATTTAGTGTTCAGGAGATGCGTCAAATAGAAATGAGTCTATGTCAGTAAAAATCTCAAACTTACTGAGGACTAAATCCCACAAAATCACAAAATTACAGGATGACTCAGAAGTTACCATTGCAACTACAGACTTAAAATAATCAATAAATTCTGTTAACATTGTAATAAATTAAAACAATTGAAATGTGTGTTAGCAGGCCATTTCCATTGAAACTTCAATCTGTAGCATCGACCAATGAGATATAAACTATAAAGCGCACACCTTTATTTCACTTAGCTGCCAATAACAAACTCAATAGCAAACTGATGACGCCAATATTATAATTGTTATTCCTCTTAACGTTTGCGACTTATTTCTAATCGACCTAATGAACTTAAGCGTGAAGAGTATAACATAATTGACAATCGGTGTGTCATCAGCATACCCCGTAATCAGTGTTGCAGATTCATTGAAACTAAGCCATAGGGTTGTCGCACAATATTTATTTCACTGTCATGTCATGACATGTGACATATTGGAAGGTACATAAAAATGTTAATGTTAGAAGAATGTTTTTACATGCAAATTATCGGATTTATTTATATTTTTAGTTGTCTGAATAAATTATTAATATATTTTTTAGGGTACTTGGCGTTAAAATTTTGTCGCCTATTACTGTATAAAATCCATTTTAAATATGATATAGACCGCTCCACTTCTAAATAAATCAAAATTGACAAATAAATGACGTAACCACCTATTATGAAATTTAAAAAAAAATTGACAATTACGGGCTGAAAAGAGGTTTTGTTTTCTTTTAAATCTTATAATTTATAACAAATGGTGAATAAAAATTATGTTTATTTAAAAGTAGGCACATATTAAAAAATAAATGTGCAGTGCCATCCCTGGCTTTTTCAATGAATTTGCAACATTGATAATGGGGTTATGGTCATCAGTTATCCAAAATTTCAAATTATTAAAATAAGTAGAGCAGTTACAGAGTCCAAATGCCAACTTCACACGACTCCATAATAACGATGCTACCATTTGTCAAGCGTCTAACGCATCGCGAGCAATAAGAAACTGTCACAAGAAAACAACGTCTTCGCTACTGAAGTATCCAATTTCATATACATTCCGATATTTATTCGGCAAATAAATAAAAAGCTTGTCTCAAAGGGAGAATTCTCGGCTGGATATGTGTTCGACATATCGACTGCAACCCTCATCAAATTGAGACATTATGGGGCCATTCGTCTTGGATATACATTTTTGTTTTAAGCAACAACTTTGTCCTCTTTCTGGGGTTTCGTTTGAAAGGACTTCCTTAGTTTTAAGTCTCTATTGTATTTACAGCTTGTAAATTCCATCCTACCACATGTAAGCGTAGTTAATATAAATCAGTTAGATTTCTTATGTGACTCCTAAACGACGCGACGTCACGAATATTTCCTTTAAATTGTACCAAACCTGCCCGCTGAATATGTCACAAACCCTAAAAAAAAGTCAATGTAAAATGGTAATTTAATTTTTTTCTTTACTTGTTAATAATGGTTGAGGCTTTCATAAGTCACTTATGGTCGAATATTATTTTGTTATGATTATGATTCATTCATACTTACATCTCTTTTCTCTTCAACTCACAAGTAAGCGATTTTCTAAGCGCGAACCCGACTCGCACTTGACCGCTGTTCGAAGGATTAGATATGTCCAATTTGTTTGCCGTTATTTTGTTTACTGCTAACCAAACCCTTGCTTTATTAGTTAGTCCCTCGTCAGAGTTAGCCAGATTGACGGGTTGGCATATTTTATGCAGCAAAGGTTATTTGTATTCAAGCAAAATATGTATCAGTTCATGTCAAAAAGGATTCATCAATAATAAAGTTTTTCGTCGAACAGTTTCTAAAATATTTAATAGTTGTGTTGTTTTCTAATTCCTTTGCTTTTTTATTTGTAAATTTTAATGTTATTGGTATCTATAATAAAGTTATCATTTACCGACCAATGAAATAAATCAATAGTTAATAACGGTCGCATCAAAATTGTCTATAGCAATATTATACTCACAAAGTTCTGATTTATACTTATTAATAGGGACAGGCAAATTATTACTATACCTTTATCAAAACCAGTAATTGCTTCACCTCACATCCCACGCTTTCCTTACAAAAATAGCTCAGGTGTCTCCAAGGGCAAGACACCAATAATAGATCACTGCGTAGGTTTGACATTGTTTTCCCAGGGAAGCGAGCTAAACCTCTCACTAAATAGTCAAGCCGAATAACACCCCTATACCCCGTTCAGGGTTTTAACTTAAACCTCCAAGATTCCGCTGCGTTATTAGCTCCCAGCGTCTCATTATTATTATAAGCCCCACCTCAAACTAAACGCAAATAATGCTCCGCCGCAGAGCACACTTAACAAATGGCACTTGAGCCCTTTCAGCCCCGAAGCGGCAAGCGGAGACACTCCCAAACAAAACAAAGCGATAGTTTCAAATGGGAATTCTAATGAAGATCCCGCTTCATTCCGCAGTTTATAACTAACAAAACAGTATCAGGAAACGCAAACAGGGGATGTTTCGCGACACGTTCAAACAGGAAGAAGCAGGAGTGGTGCTACCCAACTATGTTCGGCGCTCTGTAAATATAAACGCAAATACAGTAATACAAGGGACGTGTTCGCGCATTTTTCCCCGGAACTTTGGTCAGAATTTTCGACGCTTTAGTTTATTTTGCGTCTCGTTTTGTTTTTTTATTTGTGTATTTCAATTTTCGTTTTGCACGGCAAATCCTGAATTTGCTCGTTTAGTCCACCAAATTTGTTTATGGGCGGAATGAATTTGTTATTGTTGGATTTCGTAATTGAAAACCATTCAAGCTTTTATGAATTTTAATTGAGTTTTTCGCTTTTCTCCTTTTATAACGATTCTTTATTATTTTTTTCATTACTATTAAATCAATTTAATAGCTGAAATAACAATTGTACATAAACAAATCACACGCCCATGTACCTATTCGTATAAAATGAACGAAAAGCTAATAAAACTTCCAACTCTTTGTCTGGCCCTATTTAAATTACGAAAACTATGAACTAAGCATCATACCTCCACCTCCCAAAGTTTTGTTTGTACTAAATTGTCACTCTAAATTACTCTTTTTTTTCACAGCGGATTCTCGGTGGTCGCGCCAGAAGTAGCAGTGCCAGGGAAGACGACAGCAGTTCTGGTCACTCTTCACGGACGCGCTGGTGACGCACTAGACCCTCTCAATGTGACCGTCAGGCTGGAGACTCAGGATGCTGAAAACGAAGTCAAACTGCTCACGACGGCCAGTCAGATGATCACAGGTGAGGACTTGGTTCAGGAAGGACTTATATTTTTTACTCGCATTGGTATGTAGGAGGTGACATTGCCAATATGATGAGGTTCCAGGTCGAAGATGTATCATTGTGCAATGCAATCGTGCAATCGCTCACTGCTACCATTCGTAGCCGTGTGATGAGGTTGGAAAGATACATACATACATACATAATCTCACGCCTGTATTCCCAAGAGGGGTAGGCAGAGCACATGAATTCAAAAATCCAGTGCCACGTTTAGCAAATTCGGGGTAACCAGATGGTTAAACGTGATAATTGCAGTGACAGGTTGCTAGCCCATCGCCCACAATACATGTTGGAAAGATAATTGCGACTAAATAAATTAAAAGATAAACATGACCATAACGCGACGTCAAGTTCCTTCCGAAATAAAGCGGCAAAAGATAAAAGACATCCTTTAAAACGTGATGATTACTTTCCTGGATAAAAACATGTACTATCCAGTAATATCGATACTGATTATTAAGAGTTGGGAATCTTGTATTAAGCACAGTGTATTCAACCAGCGAAACAAATAACATTTTCATCACACTTGCTCGTCAATGGTGGTGTTACAAGCGCGTATCCTGCAGGACAAAGGCCTAAATTGTAACCGCGGGAGTTATCATTTCATCCTATGGGAGGTAAAGTTTAGTTTTAAAAATTGCAAAAGTTTGTATAGGTACGTTAGTTCAGACTAAGGAGGTTACAAATGTAAAAATAAAAATTCCGCTATTAAAACTTTAGGGCCAATTTTTAAATGCAAAATTAATGTATGCATTATGAAACTGTATTAATTTAATACTTTGGATGTATGTCAACGCGTTTTTTAATATGCATTTTTCGTAAATTTGTTTGAACCTTTTTGGTAGAATCTGGCTGTTTGACCATTTGAATTCTGTACGAAACGTAGTTCTTGTCTGTGGTATATGATTAAAAAAAGTGACAATAGACTTAAACGCACTGACAGCAGTGACAGCGCAAAAGGAATAGCGCGGCGCGGTGACGTGATGTCATGAATTTTCTTTAATTTTTAGTTTTTCCTCGCAAATGTGATGAAAAACATTGTGTGTAACACGGGGAGTAAAGGACATTATAAACTCGAGGCATAAAAGCCCTCCGCCTGCGGCGTCGGGCTTCTAACAGCCTCTCGTTAATAATGTTCCATTTCCTCCCCTAGTTTCTCAATGTACTATATTTGGCCGTCAACCAACTGCTATTTGATGAAAATTACGTCTTAGTTAAGAACTTTCTTGCTATAGTCGGTGGATGCGATTGATTTATCGGCAAGCGAACCAATTGCGAAGACTCACATGGAGATATTTGATCTCATGCCAAGTTCGTAATGGATTGGGGACTACATGATAATGTGAGGGTAGACGTTGTGTAATTAACAGTAGAGGATTTTGTCTAGGTTAACAGACAAAATAATCTAGTATTACGTAAATTGTTTGCGAAATTTTTGTCTAGTCAGAGTTAAGTTTTGTCACATCAAAAAGGGATAGAATTGCAAGCCTTGCAGTTAAAGTGATTACAAAGTCGGATGACAATGGACACAAGTATTACCATCATTATTTACACCACGCATTTGGTAGACAAAAGTTAAAGAAGAAACAGTAACTTTAATCTTTTCGTATTTTTCAACTCAAAATCATTTGACATAAGTATCAGAAAACAAAGTAGGTAGATAACTCTCGATGCAGTTACGCAAGTTAAGACTAACAATGATACAAAGGTAGTTCATCAAATTATTGTACCTACCTATTAGGTAAATATACGCTATCTCTAAGCATAACTTTTTTTTCATACAAATAATATTCATAGTTAACCAGCATGATTTAGAAGGTTTAATCTTTAGTTGTAAGGGCAGTAAATTTGGGAGCGGATGCAGACAATGTGCCGGCACGCGTGGGCCAAATGCAAAATAGGCTGCGAAAACGAATAACAGAAAGTTATCGAAAATTTCTTTCCTCGGAGAATTTTGTTCGTACTGTTTTGATAATTACTGAAAATGTCTTCTTAGAAGCTTTTGAATTTCAATCACATTATTGTCTAGAAATTACTACGTACGCCAAACTTAATATCAAAATTTTCTACATTCAATTTGTGATGTATTAACCAACTATAACAAAAGTGCGAGTTGTATCAGAAGAATAAAAGCACAAGATTAAATTTTAATACCGAAATATAGAGAAACATAAAAACATCATTGTAACTAAACTCATCTCTGAATAGCCAAATAGCTGTTGCAACAGACATAAAAATCAACTCCAGATTTTTAAACCCCAGACACCATAAACATAAATTTATCTTATGACACGTCGTAAAGGCACTAGAAAGCCGAATAGAAGCACTAAAACTAAACTTTAGCCACTAAATGTAGGAAAGGATTCTGAATAAATATCAATTTACGGCTCTCTAAGCCATAAAGACGTTTCGCGTTGCCACAAAAGTTCCCAGTTCCAACATTCATACCCGAAAGTGCTGAAAGTTGGGTGAGCTGAAAGAAGCTTATGTCGTTGTGTTTGGGCTTAGCAAAATTGTTTTTTTTGTTTGACCCGACTAGTCGGACTTTCGCCAAGTTTATTTATAAAACGCGATGTTCCGAACAGTACCGAAATGTGGTTTTGTAACGTTACCATGGGTCTACGGTGACCGTTATCGCAAGCGACGGCGTAAACGATTCGAATGGAGAATTTTACTTCCACAAGCGACAGCAGCGTAGCGTTTCTATGATTTCGTCTTTACTATCGAGTTTGGTCATCATGGTAGCGGTATCAACTGATGAGCGTCATCGACAAAATGTTGATTTGCGATTTTAAATGAGGTTGTAATGGCAAAATGTAACGAAATCGTGTCGATTGGAGAGCAATTGAATTGTTTGATGACCAAACATGATGGTAATTACATTTATGTGTTTCAAATTGCGATAATGTTATTTTGTATTGTTAGTACGTGAACATGAATAACAATGCAATAAATATGATAAAGTAACTGTCGAGTTTAAACTGGATTTGCTAGGTTTTACATAAATTATAATAATCTTGGTTAAACTAATTTACAGAATGCTTTAACAAATAGGGTATAAATATTTTTTGCATTACAAATTTAACGAAGAAAATAGGAGTACATATAAATGTATCAACCAGACTTAAATCATTGTCTTTCCCTCTTTTTTAACTTTAAACAGCCAGTGCTCTCTAGAGCTCGGTCCGGATGGATTTTTGATAAGTTTCCCGGAACAATCTCAGAAGCATTTATCCCCGTCTAGTGTCGGAACTCTAGCTGCAATGCAGTAGTTGTTTCGTATTTATTTGCAGACGGAAAACTTCAAAATAACTTTGGTAATGATGGTGTTTAAACGGTTGTGCGAGTATTAGCTGTTTCGGTAGCACAGAGTAGAGGTGATGGAATTAACTGGGAATTTAAAAAATCGACTTACGTTCACAATACAAACTTTACTGTTCTTTAACACAAACATGTTAGTACATGGTCCTAAAAAGCGATAACTGGCAAGTAACACTCACCTAGATAAACTGTTCGTGAAAAAAATGGAAAGGTGATGTTCTGAGCCCAACACCACACAGGCATATGAGTGGATATAAGTAAATGTCTCAAGATAGTTTTATGTTTATAATGCTGTTGTTCAGGTTTCTGATATTCACTATACAATAGAACAGCAATGACGTCAATTATTGAAGGCGTCAGGCTTCAGGAACTTTAGCTTACTTCTCTGTCGAACAAAGCAAGTAACTGAAACGTTACCGTAATTAATCCTTTAAATAACAAAGATTTCTAACAGGAAAATAGACTGGAGATTACTCGTTAAATTTAATTCTCAGCCAATCTACTTAAATAAAATCTTCCAGTTATGATAGGCTTATTCCGAGAATATAACTTAATCTTAACTTTAAGCGACTTAGAATGATTTATAGTCTAATAGAAATAGGCAGAGGCTTATAACTATTAAAAAAAAATTGCCAACTATACTTTATTCTCATGCATTTTGGGTTATTATGTACCAAATTTTAAAAACCCTGCATAGACCTCTAATTTATAATAAGTATGTATAAAATACATAAATATACCAAATTTCAGGCCAATTAAACTTGCAAGATTTGACTACAGACAAAAACAACAACAACTAGAACACGTCAAACTAAATAAAAGCTTGTAACTTGTAAAAGTATACATAAATACCGTCAAGCCTCTTTTCTACAGTCGTTGGCAGAGACAACTTTGTTCCACTTGCTATGATCCTGACATAATTTTTGCTTCATCCACATTCATTTATTTCTTCATACATGCTCGTCGCTTTCGGGTACTCTTGACCTGACCTGTTTCTAAAACGTCCGCGATTTTGTCACGGAACGTTTCTTCTGGGACCTAGACTCTAGGTCAGCGGTCGTCACACTTTACTGGCCAAGGGCCATACATGACAATGTGGGTGCCAGGGCCGGGCCACAGAGTATGCACAGGGTGTCCCGTGGCAGATTTTAGACTTGAAATTTGAATATTTTTTTCCAACGGTTGCGCGTGGGAGCGGGAAAATGTTACCGTTTAACTTGGCATTTGTGTGCGGATTGTTTAGCCAAGGTGCAGCAGTGGACTGGCGTGCAGCTCGGTTTCGCAGTTAAAGCGTATTTTAAAGCATACATTTGTGCGTTGTAGCTCACCGGTCATTTTGTTCTTACTACAATATTAGTCTATTAAATAACGCACCGAGTGGAATTCCGATTAGGGTGTGGGTCCAGAAGTTCCATGCAACACGTACATCAGTAAAGGAGCCACCTCCAGGTTCCAGCCAAACGTCAAGGACTGATCAAAATATTTTTTTTAATCTTATATTTTAGTGAGGCTTAAGCACACTTGGTGACTGTGTCAGCCTCATAGGGGACCTCGGAAACGAAATTCTCAGTTACTCCTCCTGGGCTCATTACAGGCGTCTCTGGCCGCAAAAGCGTGCTTTACAAAATTGTACAGCCTTAGCGCCTCCTCCGATAAGGGGCTACTTAGCACTATTATTTACTCCTCGCAGGTATCTCCTGATATATTTAACCTGGTCACATTCCACCATGAAATGTGTGATATATATCCTCAGGACTATTACAAACAGTACCTACATAAAGGCGATTCCTTAATGCGCATCAAATTCAAAAATACATTCAATTTAATGCGATCAAAACATTGAACGTGTTAAAAGCAGCGTGCAAAATAGTCCTCGCCATTCCGTGTGTAAGAAAGCGTCAAGTTTGCGGCTGCCAAAAACCATGATGCACCGTTTTTCAGGCTTGGACATTAAATTCCATCCTTTTAAGATCCAATTGGTACAGGAATTTAAAACTTAGTCGGTCAAAGAGCGCAAGGAGTTTTTTGAGAACATGTGATGAGACTTTTTCGCGAAAATCTTCCTCTTGAAATCGAATAGCCGGTTTGAAAACATTGCATGGCCATCCAGATCACCAGATCTCACGTCTTTGGCTTTTTTCTATGGGGAATCTTAAAGATAAATGTATATGATAATGACCTGACGAATCTTTTGAAATTAAACGATAATAATGACGCGAGAAGTTGACGCTATTTTTCCGTCATTACCTACTGCAGCGCGTCAATCAGAATGTACTGGAAATATTCTCCGAGTGAGTGCGCTGAGATAAAGTACGCTTTAAAAAACAAAATCTGCATGTTTCATCTTCCTTTTCTTTACAAATTCCCTTTTATTCTCAATTAAAAACATCTTTCAAATTAACTTTGAAATCCAAAATCTGCCACGGTAGGTACATCCGACATATGAAGGGCTTCAAGAGCCTATAGATGGACATTTAATTTTATCCATACTAGTCCATACTAATCTTAAAAACGCGAAAGTGCGTCGGTCTATCTGTGCGTTGACCCCTTTCTGCGCTTAAACCACTGAAAAGATTTTTTATTTACATGATTTTTTTAAATTATGACATGTGAAATGATTATGACATATTTGACTATTAAATCAATTTACTTTGCCGCGGGCCGCACAGGTAACGCCCGCGGGCCGCATGCGGCCCGCGGGCCCCAGTTTGACGACCGCTGCTCTAGGTCTTTCTCCCCCAATGCGCCCTCCGGCAACTTAATATAAAAGTATGCTTTGAAATAAGTATACCTACATCCATTTATGTTCTGCAGTGCTACAGACTGAAGAAAAGCAGTTCAGACGTAAATCACCTCTATTTTGATTCAACGGTTAAAGAATAAAGTCGAAAATTCAGCGGACCATCTCTAAACGCCCAATGATCTACCAAATCACAACCAATCTGATTACAGACGGCGACCGACCGGTGCTAATATCTCAAAGCAGCCCTTTGCCCTAACGAATCCCGATCACTGATAACTAGTGAACCAAACTGCTAAGCTGTTTCGATATCGTTCAACGGAATCTGTATTTGCTGGCAATGTTTATTTTAGCAACGCTGCCTAATTAATGCTCAACGTATCCCGTTTAATTGATGTTTATACACCGAAATGAGAAATGTTGGATGGTTTTATTGAAAGCGCTGTTGTTTGAGTTAAGAAAAGGTTCGTTTGTTGTTTAATCTGGTTTAGTCGCGATCCGTTTCAAGACCGGGAGTAATTAAATTCTTCAGCGAATATTTTGATTTGGCTCATCTTCGGATGATTGCAAAGATCGGATTGAATTAACGAATCAAAATACATTACATGTGCCCTAAGTGAAGTTATATCTAAGACGTCCAATGTTCCTAATTCATCCAATCCACTCACACCTCCAGTCCCGTTTCAATATTCAACACCAGGTGTTAACGAGTCAAAGCGATTGCTAATTCCGTCTCAAAGAAATCCGATTTGCTGCAGCGGTTAACGAACCAGACGGTGTCAGCTGTGTCAGATGAAACGGAAAAATTAGATCGGGGAAGGAAGGCCTTCTGTGGGATGCTGTTACAGAACTATAAGATGATGAATTGGACTTTCTGGAGATCCCTTTTAGAATAAGTCCGTTTACGGATACGTACGCATGTTTTCCCGAATCGGGTACACAGAGCACACGAAGCGCTACAGAAAAAATCATAACTATTTCACGTTTCGTGGAGACTCCTAGTATATTGTTATAATTTGAGTACAAAATTACAATAATAATGCAAATCCATTTATTCCATAGATGTTGTACGGGGTGACTAATGAAATAGGTCTAGACACGCTTTAGGCGACAGGCTAGAAACTTGTCACTACTCTCCATCTATGTTAAGATCGAAAATTATGCTAGAAACGGTTACGAAGCGTGAAATAGTCTTTGAATAATATGTGTAACGTTTGAGAAAATCGGCGTGACGTTTATGCGTGTTTTAACTAAACGCATTAATAAAATCGCTGAGCAATCATTTAGAAGAATGGCGTTTTACCCTGTTCATTGTGAATGCGTGTTCAAACTCCCCACAGAAAATAAAGACCCTTGAAAATTTTCAATTTACCAAAATGCAAACTTTGAAGCGTCCGACCGCCGAAATCAAATGCTCCTGAATACAAACACTGCTTATTTGTTCCCACACAAAGGCAATATCCGAAAATACCCATGCAAAAGACTCCTCGTGAACAAAATATTATATTGTACTCGTATAATAATATTGCAGCTTTGTGCTTATGGAAATTTTATGTCGCGCACCACCGAAGTACGAATACTAAGTAGTCAATTTATGAATTCTGTCTTTTTAAAAGTATTTTGACGCCTCTGAACTCCACGTAATCTGCATTTGGATGTTATTTACGTAGATAAACTTCAATAGAATTCAGTTTTGTGAAATATTACATTAAAATGGTGGTGAGTAGGTATGGCGAGGGCAATTTTATTGGATTATGAGTGAGGAGAGGAAAGCAATGGAGTCAGGTGGTTTTTGTAGGCTACCTGGCAACCCAAATAACACACATGCCAACATACAACACGCCTGTACTCCCAAATGGAGTAGGCAAAGCACACAAAACGTTACATAGACAAAACCATGACTCGTGGCGACTTCTAGCATCTTTTTATATGTTTGAGTTGGCAGGTATTATAATGACAGGTTGCTAGCCTATCGCCTGAAATATCAATCAACCTATTTCTTTAGTCGCCTCTTACCACATCCACGGCAAAAACAAATTAAAAATGAAATCACGGGAATAAAATTTAAGATAAATTTTAAACAGTTTCTTTCTCATTTCAACATATAAATTTGCGTTCTAAAATTGGATTCTTCCAAGCCTTTTGCTGCAAAATTTTAACACAGTCAACACTATTTCCTACTAACATTCTTATTGAGCTTGCATTGGACTTGTAAATCAAACATGCTAAATAAAATGCCAGCAAAAGGTTCCAATTTTCCGAGGCGTAGACAGATTTGCCTTGCATTCCTGGGACTTGGCAAGCATCAAAGAGTAGTGAGAAACATTTTTCGTGTTCAAGGTTTTAAGAAATGGTAGTCGATACCTTTGCAAAAGTTGCCAGTCTCGTAAAAGTTTAGTGCTCTTTTTGGTGACCTATTACAATGTACTGTCTTGGATTTGATAGTGACTTTCTCAACAAAGAATTTGTAAAAGGAGGTAGCGCATATTTTCTTTGAAATCGCATTAAATAAAATGCTACTATTAATCAAAACGTATGCCCGGGTTACTAATGTTTGACCAAAAAAAATTTGCCAAATTTTCGCTTCCCAAAAAATGTTTCGAAGATTTCCATTTGCCAAATAA